>VZTO01002409.1:24473-46179 GCA_013400615.1 Syrrhaptes paradoxus
AAAAAAAAAAAAAAAGCCATATCCCTGTTGCCATTTTAAGTAAACCACTCTCAACCAGTGTGAATCTTCATCTATTTTACCATCCAAGGACTCTGTCCTCGTTACCATGGCTTCTGCCCTGCAAGCCCTCACCCTCAAAGTTCTCTTTTGTCAGGAGTCTCTTTAGGGTTTGGGGTTGGTTTTTGCTGCCCTCTTTTTCAGGCGATAACAGACTTGCACCTTAACTCAGTGTCCGTCTTTCTTCTTCCCATCATGAACTGTTCACCAACTTCTCTTTTGATGCAGAAGCCCAGTGCTAAGACAACATGGGCTAAACATGGTAAAGGCAACATTAGGAAGC
Organism: Syrrhaptes paradoxus; assembly: GCA_013400615.1. Taxonomy (NCBI): domain Eukaryota; kingdom Metazoa; phylum Chordata; class Aves; order Pterocliformes; family Pteroclidae; genus Syrrhaptes; species Syrrhaptes paradoxus. Next base: position 24,814 of record VZTO01002409.1, read on the forward strand.
ACCCATCTCTCGGTGAGGCACAACTGCAACCCCATGGGAGTCTCTTGACCACAGCCAGAAGCCAGAGCTGGCCCCACTGTGCTCTCCTGCAGACCACAAACCCACCCAACACAGACCGGCCCTACTCATGGGAGCTAAAAACATCACGTACACATCTGGCTCCTCACCTTACTCTACAGGAGCTGTGCAGAAAAAGGACAGAGGGATGAATGGGTTCCTGTTTATGACTAAAAAGATATGTCCAGTCTTCTTAAGAAATGCCACACAAGTGTCCTGTTCGGGCATGGCTCTGTTCTGGGCTGGGGCCATCTCCTTTGAGCTCTGCAAGTCCTACTGATTGACAGCAACCAGATCGACAGGGGAGCACAGCCATCAGCCATGCCCTTAGCTAGGTTAAGACCAACTACTGCTTCCACTGCTCTGAAATAACTTTTAAAAAGCACTCTTTTTAAAACAAACAAACAAATGCACAAACAAGCCTAGCAATAATTTTGCTATCAATAAATGCATATTTCTTAATGTGAGATTTAGGTTTGTCATGGGAAAGGCAACTACAATGCTTTTTGCGGAGCGCTATGTTGAGGTCTTCTGTTCTACTTGACTGTTATTTTTACGCTGGAATTAAACAAGACCTGACTGGCTTTATGATTTTGTTGCCTAACCAATCTGCTGATGAGTCTGATTAATTATACAATTATTCCTTCAGCATGACTAATAGTTTTGTCATCACTATACAATTTGCAGTAATGTTTAATTTTTTCTTGAAAAAAACTGTCAAATGACTGTCCTTTAGGGAATTAGTACTTAGCTACCCTTTAAAAAGTAATAAAATGAAGCCTGGAGATGGAAAATTAATTAAAACAGTATACGAGCTCTATCTTAACTAGTCAAAGACTTATTGTCCCATATTGTAATTAGCAACAAAACGATAAACTAACTCCTTGAAGTCTGAAACAAGATTTAGCACATCTGGGTTCAATCCAGATAAAACAGAATCAAAGTGAAAAGTGCTGGGATGTAGGTGGTTACAAACATACATGGTTTTTAAGTTGGCAAAATACCAACTTCCGAAATTGATATTTCTTGGAAATGTACATACAATAAATAATTTTTGGGATAATGTCATTAGTTCTTTTGTAATAGGCTGACACTGTACTATTTTAGTTTGTTTTGCAGAAGTATTTAGTAACTCCCCTGACCATTTTTACCTTGAAAACCTCAGATCTTAAAGGCATTGCAGTACTAAACTGCCTCTCAGACAAAAAACTGCTGGGATACTTAACAGGTTCATCGGCCTCAAATGGTGCAACTGTATTAATAAGTTTCATTTTCAGCCATCCAAGAGGTAATCATCCCCTTTGCTAATGTTTACAGGTATCATCTGTCTGAAAACATTCTGTTGGACAGAGACCTACAGTTATTACTGGAGGAAAATTTCCACTCTCTTCCATTTCACCAGTTGAGCCTTTCCATCATATATTTTTCTCTAAGCTCGCCTCCCCAGTTCCACATTGATTTTCTCATTCATGTTCCCCATTACTATCTTATAACCATTTCCCCAAGGGAGGACATAAAGAAGGTATGTCAAATTAGCCCTTATTCTTTTTCCAAAGCTCCCTAAAGCATCTAAGGTAGCCAAGATCTCTTTACTGAGATGCACAGGAACTATGTTTTCTTTAAAGGCGCAGTCAAGTGACTACAATGAACACCATCATCTCATGAAATACCCTCCTGTTGCTAGTCCAAAGTGTACCAGAGAGAGGACAGACAAACTAACAGCTTGCCAGATGGAGTGATATTGGTCAATCCTGGAGCAATGGGAATTTTGCTCAAGATGAAGCCAAACCTCAAGCCAAAGTTACTACAGTTCAGGGGCATCCTAACAAGCACGGACCTTGTTTGAAAAAACCTAAGGAGAGGTTATGATCCCTGGAAGTGAGCCAGGTGTAATCTATCATTTCCCAAGCCAAGTGTGCAGGGCCACGATCCCTGCAGGAATCCAGGACATGGACTGGAATTGCTCAGCATCCGACAGCTCCTGCCAAGCAGAGTACAGAGCCCTGTTCTACTGTCACCACTCAAGTGAAGTCCCTGTTGTGCTTAACAGGAATTTCACTGCTGACCCCAGAAACTGGGCCATGGCTTTGCTTCTAAGTGCATTTGCTTACTTCCGTATAAGAATTTTATTGCAACTTATTGCCTCCTGATGTCTCATTTGTGTTTCCCTCAACCTCTGAGGCCAGGTCTTCACCAGTTCCCCAGCACATAGAAGCTGGTAGCGCTGCACCAGCTAAGAGTGATGTTCTGGATTTTCTGTTTACAAGGTAAAATCTTCCTCTAATGCAGATTTTTTAATGTCTGCCCAGGAATGAGATACCTTCACTGCCTGGAAATTCCTGCTCTGGGATAAATTTCTCACCGCTTTTAAAAACTTCAAAAACTCGCACATCTAACAGCATGCATTCCTGCTTTTCTTACTCACACTTTTCTCCATCAGGATCTGTGACACGTTATTCTGGGGGCTGATCTGCCAGGAGTTTTTCAAGAAGAACCCAATGGCACTTGAGTATCTGTCAACAGTCGGGGTGAACTTCTTGAAAGTGCATTTTGCCATCCTGACAGGCCCATCATAAATCTGGAACCCACGAATAGGGAATGTCCTGTGAGATTTCAAAACAAACACAGTCCTGAGTTAAAAGCTTGGGCAAACTCTGAGTCTTCTTCTGAAAGCACAGAAAGATATTAACAAGCAGCTAAACCACCTTTCCTTTCCCAGAACTGGGATCTGGACACTCATCACAGTTAATGAAAGATGAAAAGATGAAACTCTGCTGAACATCCTCCACAGGATAAGGCTCAAGTGCCAAAAAAACAAAAAACCAAAAACTAAAACAAAACAAAACAAAAGACTTGTAAGCTTGCCTTGGCTTGTATGCTGGGGTAAAGCAGTTCAAACCCCTTGTCCCCAGCAACCCTGGGGTTCATCACCGCAAGGAAGATCTAAAGGGCTGTGTGGCAGCAATGCCATCAGGTTTCCTGTTCCAGGGTAGACAGGTTTGTCAGGAAAACGTCAGCATAATTGAAAAAATGACATCAGTCAGACTCCCTGTAGGCAAGAGTGTCTCCTTGGAAGCAAGTGCCAAGTAGTGCAGCACATTTTCTCCTCTCCATCCAAGCCACTTCACACAAGATCCTGAGGACCTAGTCCACAGCATTTCATACGGAAGAGAGATTTCTGCAGCATCAGTCCATGGATATGTTGACATCGGTGTTGAAGGAGACACCACTGGAGTCACAGGTAAGGACCTGCCCCTTCCATGGTTTGTTCTGAGAAGGCGCCAAGTTTTGCTTGGCCCCAGTTGCGTCTGATTAAAGGGTGGCCTGCATCAGTGTCACAGATGGTAATGAAGCTAGCTAGCAGTGGCTTGGAAGCGTAGGTCAACACCTACTCAGTCCAGAAGGTGTTGTTCAGACATGAAAACCACAAAGCAGACAATGGGCACACAGGACCTCTCCAGCCTCTGGGTCACCAAGGCTCAGATTCCCCCCTAACCCTGATGTTTTTTCTTGCTGTTTTTTTCCAGAAATCCAGACTTTGCCAATTGGAACACCAGGCACAAGCAAGTGTTCCTTCACCAAAGAGACTGCAATTTCCAGAGATGTGATCTCAGTAGCTGGGTCTGGTACAACCCCCACATCCCATTTAGTACTGTGGCATTTTGCCATACTCTTTCTTTCCAAGAGTGGCTTAACAATATCACAGACGATGAGAGTTTGTTTGAACTGCAAAGGAGCTGCCTTACAATTGCAATTAAAATAACAACTCCAATAATAACTGAGGCTAGATCTGATTATTCTTGCTGTCCTACACAGATCCCATCCTGTGTCACTAGAGACATGTATAGTCGGGGCTATGTGCATGGCATGTGCGCTGCGTACTGCGTATTGCTTAATTTTATATTCTTCATAGAGGGATTAATGATTAAGTAAGCATTACCAAAAACATTCATCAGGGTACAATTTAGGCTTGGAGAAGCACGCCTTGCTATGGGGATGTGGGTAGGCATCGCGATTGCTAGACAGGAGGCTGGGCTGCTAGCAAAATCAAAAATGACGCACAGCTACCTAAAGAGAACAAAGGTGCAATAATGAAAAATGACTTCTCCTCTGTCAAGTCAGCCGTGTTTGCCCAGCTACACTGGCGGGAGTGACAGCGGCACGGTGAATGGAAGCTGCACCATCAGCGCAGCCCTGTACTACTGAAGCACTACACAAAAGCCATTTGGTATCTTTCAGATTCTCTAATCCATTCTCCAGTGACTAATAAATTAAGCAGAAAATTAAATCACACACATTCAGTCAAGAATGCTCTCAAGCTGTTGGCCTGAAGAGTGAGTTTATTCGGATGCTTATTATTTCTGGCCTGTACGATAATTTAAACACCCGGTATAAATTACCCTGATAGTCACATTCATTCCTGAGGCTTTTCTTCTAGCTTACGCTAATGCCAAGAAGGAACAGCAGAAGAATAACTCACTTGTTTCTGGGCAGGGTTCTGTATTCTCCATTTGCCCCCTTTCCCCAGTAGCTGTTTTGGCCTCCCTGGGATCCACGGTTGTTGCTTTCTCCAACAAAAATGGAGCGTGTAACCTCCAGGCTGGAGCCTTCATCTGTTGGGAAAGTCCCATCACTACAAGCAAAGAAACACGGGGTAACTATGCAGCACAGCACAACCAATTAATTAACACTTTTAATTACACCATTAACACATTAGAATTTCTTTCTTTCTTACTTTATTTGGAAAAAAGTGCATGCACTGGTGTAACAGCCTGCTTCGAAATCTCTTTAGAAACCAGCAAGGTAGTGCTTATTTTTGCAGGTCTTTTGGAAGAGGGGTCAAGCTGAGAGCAGCAGGAGCATGGCAGGAGGCAAGAGACTGGCTGTGCCACCACGTGGGACCGTCCCAGCCACCCTGCCTTGGCACGGTGCGAGTTATGGGCAATGCTGCTCTCCTGGGCTGGAGCAGAAGTCTCCCCAAACGCAGAGCCAGATGTTTAGTCTGCTGGTTTAGGACCTACCGTCCAAAAGGAAATATTCTGCAATTATGCTGTATTCACCAGACATGCTGAGGCAAAGAGAATGAAAGGCTAAATTGCCCCTTGTATTAATGTCCGTGCAGGGAAGACTTGATGTGGTCTGGGAGGGAAATGTGAGGTTTTCTCATGTCTTATAGGAATTACCAGGGGAGTGTCTCAGCTTCCATTCTTGACTCTGTTACACTGGGGGGAAAAAATGTGAAAAAAATGGGAAGAAAGTCCGTTTCAAGAAATTACCTTGCCAGAGTGAGTCCAATTCCGTTGTCTGAAAACCTGGGGAAGAAGAAACACAACGGGGTAAACGATGAGGAATGTCTGCAGCAAATTTGGCCTACAGACCTATTTCTGTCTGCCGCGAGGGGAATGATAGAACAGGTAATTACAGCAACCTACCCCGAGTTGCGGAAAACAATGTCGCCGCCCCTGGCCCAGGCCCCATGGTCATTATTTTTAAAAGCAATAAGACCATCAATCACAGCAGGAACTCGCGGCTTTTCAGGATCAGCATCTTGATGTGGACGAAACCTGAAGCAAGGAGCTGAGTTAACACGGCACAAGGAGACATAGGAACCAACCTTGGACAGAAGAGGTCATCCCCGACAAACCTCATTCGGCTTCCAAATATCAGCGTGATGGGCCTAAAGAGGTGACATGCCCTGGATCAGGCTATTAGCCTGATTTAATCTCAGTGCATTGATACAAAGCAGAAAACAAACGTTCACAAGGGTGAAATTCTGGCCCCAGTGAAGTCAACAGATTTCTCGCTAGACTTCAATGGGCCCACAGGTCCTCCTGAATGTGATTCTGTATGATTTAGAGGCATAGAAAAAATTTTTCCTGAGCCACTTGGGAACTTTTGTAATTGTCCTTACAGGCCCATTGAGAATCCCTGGACTGATGCTAGAAAATCATTCAGGCACTTTCAGTGGTCTCATTCAGCAAAGATAACGGAGTAATTGGAGCTGCTACAGACCAGACCTCCATATGCTTCTGTCTCTGCTGAAAGAGAAGCTGTCATACAAACAAAGGATTCGCCCTGGGAATCAGGCGCTTCCTGATTATTGTCAGGATATTTCTTGCCATACTGGTTGTTAATGGTAGACTTGCACCATGTTTGGAAAAAAAACACCATTGCTTTTGCTGAGCCTACCCTCACTTCCTACTTCTTCCAGCTGATGTCCCAAGGGACGTGTCACCTCAGTGCCCAAGGGGATGGCCTGGGGAGGGAAGTCTTACAGGTGAGGAAAGAGTCACAAATGGGGGCAAAGTCACCTTTTCAGCCATACGGGAGAACTGAGAGGGTATGACAGAGGAGGGGAAAAAGCCAGGGTTCAGCTGAGAGCAGTGGCCAATTTCTGCCACATCCTCCTCAGATAGACACATAGGGCTGCAGTGAGCAAGAAAACAGCCTTCATTTACCTGCTTCCATGCTACAAAAGGAAGCTCAGATATTTTAAAGCAGGTGACAAAAAGGTTTGAGGCTACTTTATTTTCCTTGTTAAGCCTAGACCAGTCTCAGCAATCTGTTACATCATCTTTCAGATATAAGTTCTTCTAAGTAATTAATAAGAAACGTTGGAGTTTATAAAGCCATCAACAGAATAATGGGATCTAGATCCCCTTTCATGTGCTTCACTGCTTAGTCCTCATAACCGCAAGTGCACATGTATCATTTTTGGTCAGCAATAACACAAACAATCCAGTGCACAGCTATGAAGTATTTGCCCCTGCACATCAGAGATAGCTTGTGTATTTTTTTCAGATGCTCCAGCCATAATGAGGCATTAATGATCTGCTAAATACAATGCAGAAGCCAAGCAGCAATACAACCATCCAAAACACTAAGCCATACAGCACGTGCTTACCTGGCATTGTCGACAGTAAGATACTCTCTGGGATCTTCAGCGCTGGCTCTCGTTGTCTTTACTCCTTTTCCAATAAACAAACCAGCCTGAAAATGCACGTGACTCAATTATTTTAACAGACACCCCCAACAGAGAGCAGAGATCCCAGATTTTTATCAATGAACGTGGGCAGCCAGTGCGTGCCGGCACAGGGAACGCCTGCAGCCTGGGCTTTTTCTTCCTTCTCGGTGTCACTTGGCACTGCTCAGCATGACACGAGCACAGGATGTAGCACGCTGAAGTCAGGACGGAGCCTGCCCTGCCATATGTTATACATCAGCATCTTGGGCTGTCTTCTGACCCAAAGCAAGGCGCTGAACTCCCACTCTCTCTCCCCCTTGCAGAAAGCAATAAGGGACTGTGCCAAGCTCTTGATAACTTTTTGGAAAAAGAGTGTTGCTAAGAAGTAAAGCTTTAAATAAAGACTGACGAGTCCCCCGACAGTCAAAAGAGAACACGAGCTGCTATAGCCAGCTTAAAGACTTTGGGCTAGAGCAGCAGCTGTCATATACACAAGACACAGAGAACAGCACTGATTTCAATCTAGAATCCTGAGCAACAAGTTAAAAATGCTTTTTATAGCTTAAAGGTTGTTTTCACATCAACAGTGTATTTTGGGGAAGGTGCTTCTCTTGTAATTACCCTTGAATTTTTGGTCTCATTTTCCCAAGGTGATGAGCAGACGCTGCCACAAAGGACTTTTGCTCATCCCCCTATATCCTTGCACCACTGTGGCCAACAGCAGTGCTCAGTGTCCTGCCTCTGGTTCCTTAAATCTCACTTAGCGTAGATGTACCTATGGCCTGGGCACAGCCCCTCTAACACAGGCATCCAACCGAAGCCCCAAATGGGAGCTCTGTCCTGCTCAGCTCCCTCTTTAATCATTAGAAAAAGCATCAACTCCCAAAAATTTATTGTCTCTTGACACAGTGTTAAAAGACCATTATCAAAAGGTAAGAGACCCATGATCACCAGATATGAGAGCACCACGCACGGTCAGCGACGCATCATACTATTTTATTGATAGCAACATATAAAAATTGTCCACGTGCCTTGAAATTGGAGTGGGCTCTGTTGTTGTAAAACACTCCCAAGGGGGTATGTTCAGCCTGTCCCTCTGGATATTGCCCCTCGGACTGCCCAGTGGGAACCCGGTGGAAGATGTACCATATCCCGACATCCTAAAAGAGAAAGGGAGGTCTGAGAAACAGGGCACTGCATTTAATGATCCAGGTTATCCTGGAGACTCAGCGTTTCCCACTGCTCTGGCCAGATTTCTAACCCAAGCATGCCAGACGTGTGAGTCCCAGAGGACACACGCCAGCCTATACACTTACACCTCACAGCTTGTTCTTTGGCATGGACAGTGGGCCCGTGGGGCACACACGCAGGGGTTTCCAAAATGCACATATTGTGGGTGAAATTCAGGTGGTTTATCAGAAACCACAGCCTTCTCTATACAGGCACACTAAACACAAACATGATTTGGGTAAACATCAGAGATAATAACAAGGAGAGAGTATATGTGTGCATATATATATTCACACAAATATAAAATTTTACTGGGCATTTAACTATGAACTACCAATAAAAATCAACATTTGCTAAGGGACACCAGACACCACTTCTAGCCATGGTTGAGAGATATTGGTGAGAGAACCGTAGGCAAATACTTGTTCTTAACAGAGACAAAGGTTGCAGAAATACATATTCAAATTTATGATGGCTTACTAAAAATTAATTACCCTCACACCAGTGACATCAATAAAAGTAGACTATATGGGAACTGGAGGCTAAGTATAGCTCTTGCTGTTAAATGGTTTTACCTGAGCACCGGCCGCTGCATTCCCTATTAAGTTGTTATTCGGATTTGCAATCCAGAATGTGCTGACAGCCCTGAAAAAATCAAAATTAAAATGATCCTAAGCAGTTACTGAACAGGAAGGGATACATTTTCATAGCTCTGCACTGGACTCGAGCCACAACTCTCCTATTGACTTTAAAACTCTACACAACCTTTTAATGATACTTTTTAAGGAAAAGAAACCATCTAGTGATGCCAGACATGTTCGTTTATGGAGCCACATGCTGAACCTATTGTAAATTATATGAGACCGTTAACACAAAATCCATGCTCTGTTAAATGCAGCTTAAGGAAATCCAATGTCTTTTTTTCTTTTTTTTTTTTTTTTAAAGTTAAGCAGTTTTGGAAAATGTCTGAAAAGTGAACTTTTGGGTTGTTTTTTGGAAGTTCAGGGGCAATGGCAGGAGGTACGGGATTCCCTACGGATTTATGAAGCTTCTACATAGAAAACAAAACACATGTCCTTGCAAGGTGCAAATGGCTCGTTAAGCAGGCGATTAAGGAGATATTATTTTGATGTTTGTTCAGATAAGGAGTTTTTGCTTCAGAGGGAAGATCAGTAGTGGCACAAACAGAAGCCAGATCTGACTATGAAAACATCATCATCTGTTGTCTTACTTCATTTGATAACATCTTTTGCAGTAATAAAGACCACATGTAAAAAAACACTATCAAACTTTCTCATGATCATACCAATTAATTGGATCATTCTACGCAGAAAATCTCTATAATATTTTAGCCACCTTAACTATTACATAATCAAGAATCCACACTCCTTTGGCTTAACAGAACCACTAAATAGGTGCAAAATAAATCTGTCTTAACTGTACAATCAACCTTACCATTTCAACAAGAATTTATTTATGCAAATTAAAAGAAGTTGGGTTTGGCCACTGCATCCTTTTCCAGAAAACATGAAAATACAATTTTTCTTGGTTAAACTATGTTAATATAATAACCAGCAGCAAGTATTCCTTGCTTGGGATTCATGCAGGTGTTAACAGGTATCTTCACTTGCAAAACATGTTCAACCAGTTAAATTATTTTAAAATGCAAAATGGGAGAAAAAGCAACAATTTTTCATTTAGTATCTAATAGCACCTTTCAAAACTTTCTCCACGGCAATCTTCAGGACCCAGCTACAGAGCACAACGTAAGTGCAAACCCCCACTACAGCTCCCGGAGCACTCACATGCAGTCATTGCTCGGCACAGGGACGTAATTCCCATAGACGTGGCTGCGGATGGCAAGGCACATGGCCTCGTTGCGATCCGAAGGCAAGATCGTCCCTGACTTCGTGAGGAGGCCCAAGTTGTGATAAAATGTGTTGCGTTGCTCCGTCCCATCTTCGAGGAAGAAACAGTGCCCCAAAGTGTCATAGCCAATGGTGTCTTTTACCTGGAAAAAAGTATAGAGGCCATAGATTGCAATGCTAACAGCAGCAGAGACTATGACTGGTGTGCTTTGCTTATCAATAAATTCCCAAAACACCCATGGAGTGGTTTTGCCACCCCTCTGCATGGTGAGCAGTGCCTCCATAGGCACCTGTCCTGGAGTTAACTCAAACTACATGGGGTTTGGATAACTGTGGACTGATCTTATGCAGTAAAACTGCTATTAAAATGACTCTGAGGAAGATCACATGCATAATTAAAGCAAAATTGCAAAATACTGGATTTAAAACTGCCCTTCAGCTCTAAGAGAGAATATTCAATTCAGTGTCATGGAGTAAATATCCACGTAAAGACAAACCAAGGAGCAATCTTCCATCATAAATCAACAAGTTAGCCTAGTTAATCCAGAAATTTTCATGAACTGCAACACTTCCCAAATAAAATAAGAAATTCTTTAAAATGTTTCATGTTAAGGGATGTATATTACCAAGGTATCTGTTCTTTCCCCTCCATTCTCAGAAGGCGCAGGGGCATGTCATTCCTGTAATGATCGGCTTGGGCAGAGATGGTATTTTACTGCTTCAGCCTATTTAAGATTAACTGACATGCACAGAGATCTTGCATTAAACCCTAATTTGACCAAGAGGACTTAGCACAAGCCTCCTTTGATGTACAGTCTTAGGAAGACAAATCCAGAAATCTTTCTTTTAAATGTAAATGCTAAATCAGGCTCATTAAAATGCCAGCTATTTGTTACTAAATCTTACTGAAACCTAACTTTGTGCTCAAATGATCCCTGTCAGCACATTTATTCACTCTTCAGGCACACAAAATTCCTGTTGACGTCAGAGTTATGGCCATGTAAGACTGCAAGATTAACTAATATTAACCTACTTGGTTATTTCTGTATACAGAAGGATACTTGGCCTAAATCCATTTCAGATTCATATCCTGTGGTTTCCCCTTAATGGGCTGCGACTGTACGTAACATCTGGAGTCACAAACAGTCCAGTCCCCACAGGTATATCTCTAATGGATCTCATTGTTTGCCTGGCCGTCACCCCTCAAACTTGTCATCTGCTGCTCTGGTTTCAGCCTCAGTGAGGTGTTGAAGAGAGAGTTAAAAAGAAGACCCAACACAGCCAGGTACCCAACTCCTGACTGACACAGTTTTGGAAATCCACCGAGACCCTCCCCACGGGTGCAACAGTGTCGAGTGAGCTACAAGGAGGGTAACAGAAAAGCTGTCTGCAGTGACACGGAATGTGTCCCCACCAGCTGAGTCTTGGGCGTACAGATAGGAAATGGATTTAGATAAAAATCCAAATGCCTTGCCAGCCTGCTAAGAACAGTAAGCCTTGCTGCTTCTGTCCTTCCAAATGATGGGCAGAAGCTGCACTAAGGAGGCCATGGAGGACTATTTTTGGAACAAAACTGTAACAGCAAACTGCCTGCTGTTTTAAACAGCACTTCAACTGTAGAGTTTCATTCTTCTGAGTTTAGCTGAAGTTCAGCTAATCTGGCTTGGACAGCTGTGGTAAAAACCAGCCTTGGATCCAAACCCAGATTTTAGCTGTAATTAATATGATTTGTCACAGCTTTAGAAACACATGGCAGCCTGGAAAACTTACATATATGAAACTATCCTGAGCACTTTCCTAACCAGAAATAGCATAATTTAAAGGTCACTTATGTTTGCACTGAAAGATAAGGGTCCATGCCTTTAGATCAAAACCTGGATAACCGATCAATTCTGGCATATCACAAATAGAAACTAAATTATTGGAAACAAGAGCCCACCTGCGGCACTGTGACAATACCATGTTACTGTAGGTGTCAGCATGAAACACTGCCCACAACACAGGCTACAGCCCCGCTGGAGGGTCCAACGCCAGATGCCTGAGATGCCTCTAAACACTGAATTATGTATAGTTCAGCAACACAATATAAGTGACCTTTATGCACTGCAACGTTAGACATGAAAGACTACAGTAGTCTGTATTCTCTCGGTGTGTGCCAGGGCAGTGAGGGGCATGTCTCAGCTGCCTCCAGCCGCGGAGGGTAACCCAAGCTGTGTGTGTTGCTGCCGGCTTGCAGAGCGGCACAAGCCTGGCACATGGGAGCAGCAGATGGGAGAAGAGCCCTGCAGCCAGCCCGGCATAACCCCTACACAGCAAAGCACAACCCACAGCGCTCCTGCAACGTGCTTCTGCAATTACATCCTCTAAACCCTCAAAACAGGAGAGGGAAAAACCACCTATCTGGTTTATTCTGCCTCAAGGGCTGAAGTTTCATAAGCTGATGCTAAAATGGGTGCCCAGCTATGTTATTTAACTGCCTTGCTCTGATATACATGCTCTTCTCTGGAATGGGAAATTATTTTAATTTATTTTAAAGTAAGGCTTTTTATTACGTTTTAATTACTCTTTATCTTAATGACTGATTCCACAGAATCACATACTTAACCTTTGCTATAAAATCTGTTCACTGTTCATGGACTCAAAGCTCTCAGCAGTCAGATGGGGGGCAGGCTGGACCTCACACTAGGGTTCCTGATTTGACAACTATTGCATCCCATGCATCCAGATAAATCCTTGACAACCTCAATTCTGATAAAGAGCAAGAGCACACACCATTCTTCTCACGACCAATAGCAACATAAGGTTTAATTTTTCATCCCAGGCAGGTTCCTTCAATTCCAGAGGTTTAATACCAGTAGGAAGAGAAAAGGAATCAAACTATATCCACACATACTGGGCAAGTCTCCTGCCACCTAAGGGCTCTGTACACAAAACCCGGCTCTACAGACAGAGCAAATCACATATGTTAGAAGACAATCAATAGTTCTGAGTGGTCTGGACAACACAAATCCAGTTTAGGGTACATGAAAAGGGCTTCGGTTGTACAAGTCCAACATCACATTTTCATGAATACATCCTTTCAGGGGGGACTCTTTCACACAAGGATCCCACCAGAGTGCACCTCCATCATGTCTTACACAACTTCATGTCCAGGGTTGAGAAAGATTTAGCAGGAAAAACCTGTGAGGTCAGGGATAGTTCAGGGAGTGCCTCTGCCCGAGCACACATGGGGCGAATGAGGAAATGCCCGCAGACACCAAACACCGTTCCGGGTCCTGATGAGCACCCAGCAACTGGACATGTCAGGACTGGAGCAGGAATCTGTCTTTTCCAACTGGGACACGTATGGGTTTTGTGGTTTTCTGTTATTTGTTGTTTTTTTTTTTTTAAGTTCCTCTCCACACTGCCCTTGTGAGGATCCAGGTCAAAGCCAAGCTCCTGAGGGCTGTTCTGGCACCGAAGCAACCATTTGGGTCTGTCCCTCTCATATTTCATTCCCTTTGTCATGTGAATATTTTGGGCTATATTTCACCCTGCCCTGACTTGAACAAGGCCTATCTTTTTTATCTCCTTTGCAAATTAAAGGTCCATTGTTTCAGTCAGGTCCAGTAAAGGTCTATTGCTTTCATTTTAAACAAAAATTCTAACCTGAACACTAGTCAAGTGAAGTTGACAAGTTGGGACATATCTTGGGGGAAAGATGCCTTGTTTCAATATTCTGATTTCTCTTTGCATTATGAATGGCTCTTACTGTTTAGCAGTGCCTAAGCAAAGAAATGAACTCAGTACTAATAAAATATGTCTCCTACCAGAAGGCCATGAGTTCCATGTATGGCAACACACCTAGAGAAGCAGTGGTGGATCGCCAGGTTATCAAGGTACGTTGGGCGTTCATATCCTCCTCTCTCATCCACATCCTCAGCCAAGTGAAAATGCACAGGGTAACTGCCCAGGAGTTGCTGCCCCATGTTTTTTAATTCCACTCCTGACATGTGAACAGAGCTAAAATTCCTTAGGATCTGTTGAGACAAATGTAGATCCAAGTAAGGCATTACCACATAAACACATGCAAAAAGGAAAACATCTTTTTTTTTTTTTTTCTCTTATTAGGCAATAGGTTTGAAGAGTAAAACAGGGCCTGATCCCAGAAGGAGGTGTCAGCTCCCTGCTCCAACTCGCCGCAGCAGAGCACCTGCACACCTACGGGCACCAGGCTGCCAAGGAACGGCTGCTGAACAGCATGTGCAGAATTTGGCAATAGCAGTGTGTGACACGGCTATGGGCAAAGGAATGCCACCAGCTACAGAAAGGGGTGGCGTTCCCCACCAGGATCTATTTCCTGGCAGCTTGATGTCTGTCAAGTGATTTTAGGCAAGACCTGCACTGCTCCCCAACTTCCACCAGCTGGTGTTGGAGTAATTTTGCACAAGACCCCTGCAACACCAAGAACATATGGGACAACCAAGAGGAGGCAAAGCACAACAGAGAGAGCCCCAGCACTTCTCGAGCCATGATGGGAGCAGGTTTGCTCTGCAGGAAGCACATTTTCTTCAGTGACATCTCAGGAAGCGTGTGGCTTCACACTGATCCTACTGACAGCCATGCCGCTAAAGAATCCCCTCTAGCCCAGAGCAGGGTACATTTTTGCATACGTGGTAAACAAAATGGCACAGCCTCACTGCAAGTCTAATTTTGAAAAACAGGCCAACAAACATTTCCCTCCTCCATAGACAAGTATACTTTTTTCCCCAAACACAATGGTAGTTTCATGTGTTATATTGCCTGTTTACAAACCAGGAAAGGAATGATCTGAAACCACCTACAGGCATATGCATTAAAAATTACTCACTTTAATATGTCCTCCAAATGTGTCAAAGGAGAAAAACTGACATTGATTTTGTCCATAACAGGAGTCTTCCATTTCTCCTTGAATAAGTATATTTCTAGTCAGAAGACCAACCTCTGCCCTCATATCGACTCCATCTATGACTTCTCCGACGTGAAGATAAAGTGGACTGCCTGTGAAAATAGGAAACCTTTTCATTCATGGTGAGCACAGCATCTTCATTATCCCATGGTTCTAGGCAAGTGCGTGCCTTTCATTTAACCAATCACCAAGCCTAGGGACATGCCCAGTAGCTAGCATTTGATCAGCAGATCAGCACTTCCCCTGACTTCTGCTGGGGAAACTGCCCCTGGTCAAACCTTAAAATCCCAATACTGAGGCCTTCAGCTTTCACAAAAATGTGTCCATGTGTTTATGGGACAAAAACTAGCTAAAAGGCAGGTAAATGTAAATGTAGAACATTAAAGACAAGACATTGTAAATATTTACCACAAATTAATAGCTTGATAAAAACATTTCATACCATCAATTTTTACTTGATTACTTTTACATTCAGGGCAAGGAAGGAGATTAAACTCTTCAGCTTGATGCATAGAATAATCTGTACTGGCGATGACAATCCGGTCACCAGGTAACCAACTTGTAACCTCATCCACCAAATGAAGAATTATTCCTTTGGACACTTCCACTTTAAATCCATTATGAGGCACTCCTGAAAAATTAAGCAATCAATTATTTTTACAGTTGCACACAACAGAATCATGCAATTAGCCAAAGAGCATAGCAGGTTGATTTTTACCTAGATAACTCTGTGTGCAATAGACGTGCTCTAGCCATCAAATGTAATCAGTGCTTTATTTTTAGGAAGAAATTTTTTAGTGTGAGGGTGGTGAGGCACTGGCCCAGGTTGCCCAGAGAAGCTGTGGATGCCCCATCCCTGGAGGGGTTCAAGGCCAGGCTGGATGAGGCTTCAAGCAACCTGGGCTAGTGGGAGGTGTCCCTGCCCATGGCAGGGGGTTGGAACTAGGTGATCTCTAAGGTCCTTTCCAACCCAAACCATTTTGTGATTCTATGATTCTATGATTTGTAAGCAGCTAAAATATTATTCTGTAAGAGTACTGATGTTAGCTTGGTCACTGTCCAGGCAAGCAAAAAACTATGGTATTATTATCATTGCACTGCTGAGATTCACGGCAGCCAGCAAAAGCAGAGCAAAGGAACAGAAGACAAGCAATCGCCAAGAAACACTAAACCTTTTATCCATCCGCTGAATGCAGTAACAGTAAAACGGGTGCCATCATACGTAAGGAAATCTCTTTGGGCTATGGCTAACCCAGTTGTGCCATTCCCGTGATACTCCCGTTTATCTTCTGCGGTGGAAAGTGGATCCCCTCCGAGGATCCCCACCAGTGCCCAGGGTTGCCTGAAGGACACGGGGAAGGAGCAAAGTGAATGACATCCCCAACCCTCCATTCTCCAAAGACTTTGGGCGGGAGGAAACGGTGCCTCCCCTGCACCCACACCTCCCTCCCTCCCAAGGCCGGGGTGCCCTCCGGCTCCCTGCCCCTCCGTCGGGGGCGAGCCCCGGGCGGGCGCGGCGGCGCTGCGGCCCCGGCCGGAGCTGTCCATGGTGGCGTCGCAGGCCCGTCCCTATGTCCCCTTGTACCCCCCCCACCTCCGAACACCCCCGCCTCCCTCTCACCTGTGGCCCAGGCGGGCGATGAACCTGCTGCCCAGGCGGTCCCGCAGCAGCAGCCGCGTCTCCAGCGTGAGGCTGCGGGCGGCAGAGTCCCCGACGGCGACCGCCACCACGCTGCCGGTGACCTGGAGCTCCAGGAAGGCGCGGAGCCGCCGGCAGTCGCGGGGCTGCAAGTGGGTGTCGAAGCGCCCCGCCGCCACCACCTGCCCGGTGCCGCCGTCCAGGATGCGGAGGTTGAGCCCGCGGCTACCCCACTGCTTCTCGGAGGAGTAGGGGCCGTGGCGGAGCCCCCCGGGGTGCAGGGTTTTATCCAGGAGGGTCCAGGAGCGGGGCCGCCGGCCGTGGAGCTCCAGGACACCGCCGCGACCCACTCCCACGAACTTCTGGCCGAAGCCTTCCACGGGCGCCTCCTCGGCGGCTCGCCCGTACAGCGAGATGGTGGCCCGCGAGGCGTAGGGACAGCGCTCCGAGCCGATGTGCAGCTCCCCGCCGTCCTGGATGAGGATGTAACGGGCCCGCAGGGTGATGGGCGGCCCGTGGGGGCGGTCGGCGAACACCAGCTTCCCTGGGGGGGCGAGGGGAAAAGCAGCGGGGTCGGGACCGCGCATCCCCGGGGGCGGGAGGTGCCATCCGCCGACGGGCACAGCCGGGCCGCCCCCGCAGCGCCCGGGCTCCGGGAACAACCGGCCGTCCTGGGGGTTGTGGGAGGCGGCGCCGCTTACCTCCGTCGCGGATGACGAGGGAGCGGAAGGCGGCGGAGCTCTCCAGGCGCAGGGCCGCCCCCCGGCCCACCACGGCGGCACGGCGGGGGTCGGAACCGGGTCGCCACGGGGTGAGGTGCGGGGAAGCCGCCGGGCAGGGCCCTGCAAGAGACGGGCGGGGGCGGCAGCAGCGGCGGCGGGGAGCGGCGGGGCGCGGAAGGGCGCGGAGGGGNCGAAGGGCGGGAGGAGCCGCGGCTCCTGCGGGGCTCCCCGGGGCTCCCCGCGGCCGGCGCATCCCGGGAGCCCCCGCAGCCGCTACCTGGTGCCTGCAGCACCTGCACCGCGACGGCTCCGTGCAAAACCCCGGCGAAGGAGCCGGCGCAAAGGCACATCTTGCTTTTGATGATGGGTTTTTTTGTGGTTTTTTTTTCTTTTGTTTTCCCTCCACTTAACCTAGCAAGACCGCAAATAGAAATCACCCCTTCCCCAGCTCCACACAACCCCGGACACGGCGAGGCAACCACAAGAGCAGGACGCACAGAGAAGCCGGCGAGGAGAAAAACCCCAGCGGCGGATCGACGAGAAGCACCGGCGGGTTTCAAACTTCGGCTGCAAAGCCCCGCTTACCTATCGCCGGCAGCGCCGAGCCGCAAACTTTGTACGCCGCCTCTCGGGAGCTCCCAGCTGGGCTGCCGGGCACCGGGCTGCAGGCAGCGGAGGCAGGGGCAGGCAGGCGCAGGCAGCTCCCGCTCCTCCGCTCCGGCTGCCTCCCCTCCGCCTCCCTATTTATATCCATCTCCCAACCGCTGGCGGTGCCCGCACTGTTTACAGCAGCGGAGCCGCTGGCTCCTCCCAGCCGGGGACGATCCCTCCAGCCTGGACGTATATCTGCCACCGGCTCCCCGATGCTCGGGGCCGGGGAGAGCTCCGCTGCCCGCACGGAAAGGTCTTCCCCAGCTCCCAGCCCCCGGGGGATGCGGGCTCCCCTCCGGACTCCCCCGGGTCATGGGGAGCTGGGTGAGTCTCAGCCCGGGGGGAATCTGTGCTGACCCGCAGACCACATATCTGGGCTCAAAAGCCCCCTGCAAAGTGTGCGGCTTGGGGGCCTGCTGCCTCCCCAAGAAGGGCATGGGGCTGAGGCATGCCAGCCCCCAGACCCCAATGTGGTGACCAGGGCATGGTACGTCCTGGCCCATCTTAGGAGGCAGCTCGCTCCTCCAGCACCTTCCCGCGGGAGTGTTTTGCCCTGTGCTGTCCTGTGTCTGGCAGATCTATGGAGAATGCTGTAACCCTGCAGCTGCAAAAGTTTGCCTGACAGCGGGTGAGCAGAGGGGTACCTGCTGCTTCAGCTCCCATCACCCAACCAACTCAACCTGCAGTCAGAGCCTGTGGTGAAAGCGAGGAAAAGCCTCAGAAGCTGCCCTGACAAGACACAGCCTCAAAGAAACCCATGTGTTTTCACCCCCATGGTCTGGGACTGTGTCCCTGGCTTTCACAGATTCCTGCCTGGACTCCAGTCTCAGTGGACATGGCACAAGGACCATCACACACTGGTTTGTTTTGCATGAACCAGAATATTGCATTTTTATAGGCTCTAAAATACAACACAACTGAGCTTCCAGGTGACACACAAAGACAGGTAACTGCTTACTGCGGCCACTGCCTTCTCCCCCCCGGAGTCTACACGTCACCCCTCATCTCCCCTCCAGAGCCCAACATCCAGACAGGACAAGCCAGAAGCAGGCAGGCAGCAGTGCCAACCCCTGCCCCTGCCCAGGGCCAAAGCCAAAGAGGTGCAAAGCCACAGGTGCTGCCGATCTCAGAGACATTTGTGTGCCATCATCTGGTCAAACTGTTCCAATCTGTCACCTCTGAAATTTATTCTGGTGCAGGATTTCTTCTGACAGAGGGCACAAAGAGGCTATAGTCATGTTAATAAGGAGCAAATGCTGTCAGACAAAATAGGGGAACAGACTGGAAGCAGGGGGGTGGGCGAGGGCCATGCCCCATGCTCCAGACAACAGCTCTTGAGCAGGAACAACGCTCCCTTGCACTAAACAAACCCCATCCGCTCTCTTACACCCTGTTCTGGGACCCAGAGTATTGCTGAATCTGGAGACAAGCATCCAGCCTGGAGAAACAAATCCAGATAACACTCCCTCATTTCACTACTCCATAAATACTGGGAAACGTTAGAGCTGCCACCTTTGCTACCGGCTGTTCATCTGTCATTTAGCACTGGCACTTCTATTCCTGTCTCAAATAGCTTTTGTTATTTTCCTTCCAAAAAAGCAGCATTAGTCAGCGTTGTGCCTCCCTCTTATCTGAATGTGACATATATGAATGCAGGTCATGGGAAAGTAGAGCTGTTATCAGAGGTATAGGAGGCTCTGCTCAAATTTTTCAGAGAAAGATTTATCTACTGGTGGAAGTTTCAGACAAGAGAAATAGTATTTTGTCTTAAAACACACTAACTAAATTATCTGAATTCAACAGTTCTAGAACTGCAAAATTTGAGGTTAAAGAGTATTTTACACCTGCTGGGGCCCTAGAAATCTCATCCATCTTTATTTAAAATATTTACTCTGTGCAAAAAAATGTCATGGGCTTGCAATCTAAACAAAAGGCAGCAATGATTAATCTAACATAGTAATAGTGGAAATAAAAGTAGCACAAGCTTTGGTTTACACTAAACTTTGTGCAGGCCTTGTGAAATGATCACCAAAGCCAAAGTCACTCTGGTTTATACGGAACTTTTTCTAAACAAGAACACAAACTCTTAAAGCTGTGAGCACTGTGTAAACCCTTCAAAGCTTTTTTCCTTTTGCAGCTCAAAATCCACATAAATACACGGGTCTGATGCTCTTTCTGAGGAAAGGGCTGCTTTCAGGTGAATTACTTCAGTGCCATTTTCCCCTGTATCAAGTTTTCACTGGTCTGAGGTAGAAAATTTCAGAGCAAAAATAAGACTGGACGTACCATCCTGTTTCTCTAAAGACTCCCATCTGATTTTAAGGAAAACCCTGAAGTGTCTATTGCTATCTGTAGTTTGGTGCTCAGGAGCTAAACACTTTTCCTTTCAATTCTTTTCCAAATTACATTGTTTGAGCCGATTTCTGTTTTGCAGCAGCACCACACTGAAGCTTACACCAAAGCTCCCAGTTACAGGACACATCCTCAGCCCAAGAACATTCCCAAACATCCTCACACCTGCGAGTGGGAAACCATGACTAACACTCGCTGTCTCAAACATACAGCTGGTGTAACTCTTCCTCGCAAAAAAAATAAAACCCCAAACCCTCGTTTGAGTGTTATGGTTGGTCATAAACTAAAGTTTACCTTTCTAACAAACAAAAATGGGTCATTTACTCCAATGGGTTTCCAGGTATGAGGCAACTTTGGCCCTCGCGTGTCTTGGCATGTTGCAACAACTGTAACGCTTTGCCTACAAACATGACTGTCACAGCCAATAACAAATATCGATGACTGGTGACGTTCCATTCTAAGGACAGAGCAGAAAGCCAAGATGCTCCGACCAAGCCCGTGGGGTGAGCTGCCGCCTGGAGCACCCACACCTCCGCCCAGAGCACCCACACCTCCTCCCAGAGCTACAGATGAATGAATGCAGAGAGGACGGTTCCTCCTCTGCCGGTGATTTCACCTCGCTGGGCGATTTCCTCTTTCCTCCTTACTACTCGGAGTAAGGAAGGAGAAGTGGAGCCACCACCCCCGAGCAGCCCCCGCTCCCTGGGGCAGCGCTCCGGAGGCACCGCGGAGTGACCGGGGCTGTGCGGGGCCGCGGCTCCCGCAGCAGGGCCAGCGCCAGCCCGGACCGGGCAGCCCCCACACCTCTGTGCCCGGAGCCCCCCCCACGCCGCCTGCCCGCGGGGGGACAACGGGCAGCGACCGGCAGCACGCGCCCTGCCCCTGCGGCCCCGCGGACGGCCGGGCGGGGTCGCCCTTGCACAGCCGCTGCCCGCAGCCCACGCTGCCTGCACCCG
>VZTO01002409.1:46217-73309 GCA_013400615.1 Syrrhaptes paradoxus
CCCGCCTGCCTGCACCCCCTGCCCGCCTCCCTGCACCCGGCTGCCTGCACCTCCTGCCCGCACCCCCTGCCCGCCTCCCGCCTGCCTGCACCCCCTGCCCGCACCCGCCTGCCTGCACCCGCCTCCCTGCACCCCCTGCCCGCCTCCCGCTGCCCGCACCCGCCTGCCTGCACCCTGCCCAACCGCGCTGCCCCGGGTCCCTCCTCCCGGTGCGGGCAGACCTCTATGCGCATGCTGGAAGCAGGGGCCGCGGGTCATTAGTTCCTATTATACTAATTAACAAATAAGATTTTTTTGTTGTTTTGTTGCTCTTTCCAGACGCATTTCCCTCGTAATCCTCTTTTTTTTTTTTTTTTTAAATTCACTTTGCGTTTTCAGCTCTATTTCCACAGGCAGCCCCCAGCTCAGGCAGGGGGTCGGAGCACATGGGCTCTGGTGGGAGCTGGAAGTGCTGGCACGGCCGGGCCCTAGGGAGCAGGAGGAACACATCACTAATGCTCACATTAGAGCTGTGGTCAGGGGCTGCCGTGAGCCTTGCAGCCCCACCGAGCCGGGCATCGTGTTACCACAATGTGGCTTTTAGTGCCTGCATTGACTCCCACAGCCTGTCTCTTTATAATGGCCCATCTGCGCCAACTGCCCTCTGCATGCTGTACCAGCCACACCAGCCTTCATCTAGCATCTCCTTTTCTGCAGACAGCGACTGCTTCCCACCCACCTCACCACAGACCTCCTGCGCAGGGCTGAGTGCTCTGAGACTTGGTTCTATTTCAGCCTGAATACCGAGTGCCAGTTCCTGGCACAACACAGGACCACCCTGTACCGGATTGCACCCAGTGATGCCCAGCCCTTGCCCTGGCAGCACACAGCCTGGCCCCACGGCTCTGCTCATCCAGCGTCAGAAAGCATCTGAGATACCAAACCCACATCTCCTCCTTATATACCTACCACTGTGTTCCACTTTGGGCTTCGGTGGTGTTTTCCTTGGTTTAAGCATTTGCTTCTTGAGCAGAGAGAAGGCCTTGGACTGCTGAGCTTCAGACAGCACTCCCATGTTCCTGAGGAGCTGGAGGACCCTGCGCAGCAAGAACGGCTTCACCTTGTGCTGAACCACCTTGAGAGGACTGATATGGATTTTGGGCAGGTTGACTTCTTGATCACAATTATAAAACCGAAAGAGACTCCAGGCCAAGCTAGGTCCAAAGGTATCCATTAAAATATATCTGGAAAGTTTAAGGAGCATGTCACAGGACAACAGCTTTTCTTGCAGTTTCTGGCCCAAGTTCGGACTTGGCAAACTTCTCCTTCCCTGGCGACTGAGGAGAGAGCTGCTCCTGAACAGGCTGGAGGGTTTGTACGAGCCCATGGTCCCAGGAAGGGTTTCCTTACTGTGCAACAGTCTTTCATAATCCACATCCCACAAAGAAGCGTTGGGATTCAGGCTATATTCTGAAATAATCGTAAATACAGTAAAATCTATTAAACATAATCAGCAAAGAATTCCAATGGGTTTGTTTCTTCAAAATCTCTCTCTCTCCATTTATCAATGTTCTGCAGTAGACCTGGATGCAGTGCAGGTGGCTGCACTATTTTGACAAACTTAGTGAATGTTTTGTCAGGCCAAATCAATAATTTGCAATAGATAGGGTTTTGGGTACTATAATGTAATAATGATTACTTGTAATTTTTTTTAAACTGTTTTCTGTAATGCTCCAGAAAACTATCTTTGTTATTTCTACATACATTCCAGAGTACACAGATTCCTAAAAATAAAACCCAATCAATGAAAAACTAGGTACTACTCCATATAAATTATCTGAAAAAAACCATTAAGAAAGATAATGATTCCTATTAAATACTATAAAAACCTTTTTCATACATGACTAAGAAAGGAAACCTCTACTCTCCCGCTGGGCTGTTTGCATGTTGGGTCCAGCCCCAGGGCCCAGCACAGTCTCTTGGTTTCCAGTCGATACAGGTTGGGTTTAAATGAAAGGCTTTGTTTTGCTTTCTAGGTCATCTCTCAGGTCTCCCCCTGCTAATTAAAGCCATTAGCCTGGTGTACCAGCATTAAGCTGCAGCTGCTCAAAGGCCACAGTAGCTTCATCCTGCGGACAAGAAGGTACCAGTGTGGGAGAATCTGGACTCTTCGGACTTTAAATTTGCTTCTAAGGCAGTGCGGCTACCCAGCTCTCCTTCATCCAGGCTGAGCCTGAAGGTTCAATTTACACCCTGACAATTGATCAATAAAACAATTACATGCAAGATAAGTAGGCTGGGACTTGACGATAAGTAGGGCTGCAAACACACAAGCAAGCTCTAATAATTAAAAGGGACAAGGAAACAGAAACTTAATTGCATCTTGCCAAAAGTGTTTGAAACAGTTAATGTTTTAACAGGACTGCATACTGCTAAAGGCTGGAGGTCACGTCCTGGGAACCCTGGAATGTGCCCGCAGCCTTTCCTTTCACTTCTAAGCAGAGAAAAAGATTTTTAAGAATGTTTCTCTGTTTCCAAAGGGGGATCACAGCGCAGCATGTTTGAGGAGCTTCAGGTATTTATTTCTTTGCTTGACTCAAGATTAAGGTTAGCAACTTCAAGTAGTTGTGACTTATGGTCCAGGGGATTACTCGCATATTGTAATTGTATTAGTTAATTATTCTACTATTATGTTGGAATTTTACATCTCAAAATGCACATTTATGGCTGTAATTCATTCCTGAAATATAATGTCTTATTACTTAGAAACTGCAAAATGTGACTGCTAGACCTGGATGGCAGCTGGTAACTCAGGAACGTGTCAGTAGGAAAGCAGCACTTTGTGCCTTTACTGCGCCTTTCGTTCAGAGCAATCCATAGCCATCGCGAGAGCCCTGTTCATCACACCTCGAGAGACCAATGAACTCTTCCACTAATTTACTGACGGGCTGACACAGACAGGAGCAAAATGCTGGTGTGAGATCTCAGGTGGGACAAGGAGAGAGGAAGGACCCAGCTCCAGGAGCACCCAGTAAATGGGGTCCATATTGCCCCCTGCTCCTGGGCAGATGTGTTGGAGGGCGGGTGGTCCATGCAGAGGACTGGATGTGTTGCTGCCCTCCAACTGGGGCTGGTCTGAGCCAACAGGAAAGGGCTTTGGCAAAGCCCCAAAGTGTCCCTAAGTGCACCCAATGGCACTGCTGCCATGGAGTGATGTGAACTGTAAGCAACATTAAATCTTTAAGTAGGTCTGCAAGCTTTCTAGAATAAACTGCTGTGCAAAACGTTACTGAGAATAAACAAAACTTTGGATCAATGTCTTGTCTTCAAAGGCAGCCCTTGAACTAAAAAAAAGGCCGGAGGAACTAAAGGAGAAAATAAAGAAGGGCCCATTGCACGCAGTCACCTCCAAAGCCACAGTCACATCGTGCCATCTAGCTGGGTCTGGAAGTCAAACTGGAATCTCTTGAAGTCAAACTGGAAACCACAGGCGTTTCCCTTCCGTTTTTTTTTTTTTTTTTCATACAGAAGTACAGCACAGCCCTAGCAGCCTCGCTCCTTCTCCTCTCTCGGGACAGCTGCAGCCCAGCAGCCCTTGTCCCATCCCCAGTCCCAGCCCCGCCGCCACTCGCCCCGGGTGTCACCGTCCGCGGCGGGCGGGGCCGCTCCCGGCCTCCCCCAGCGGGGGCTCGGCCCAGCGGCGGCAGCAGCACCGCCCTCCCCTCCTCCTCGTCCTCCTCCCCCGCCCAGCACTGCCCGCCCCACCGCCGGGCGACGGTCACCGTGTCGCTACTGACTGTTGTCGCTCGTCGCCTGCGCCCCGGCCCGGGCGCCCACCAGCAGCAGCACCAGCAGCAGCCAGGCAGCAGAGGGGCTCCTCGGGGGGTCCGGAGCACCACCTGCAACACAGACAGAGGGTTGGCCCCGCAGAGCCCCCCCCCCAGCCCGGCTCCCCCCGCCCCAGCGGCTCCTCACCTGGCTGGGGCCGGCGGAGCGGCATCGCGGGCGGCCCTGGGCTGTGCCCCGAGCGCGGCCCGGCCCCTCTGCAGCCCGGCTCCCCCCGGCGCGGAGCCCAGCTGGGAGGCTGCCCGGGCTGCGGCAGGAGGGATTTCCCCCGGCAGGACACAGGGCGGGTTGTGCGGAGGCACCTACCTTGGCACGGGGGGAGCGGGGATGCTCCAGCTCTGCCGAGGGGAGAAGCTGCAGCCGCGGGCCGGGCACAGGAGAGGAGCGAGCGCACCCCGTGCTCGGCACACCCCGGACAGCGGGGCCCGGAGCAGCACTTGCCCGGTCCCCGGCAGACCCCCAGGAACCCAGAGTTCTTTGGAAAGCACCGCGCTGGCTGCTCCCAGCCGCCCACCCTGGTGGGAAACCCAGAACAAGGCACGTTTGCCTTTACAGGAACCAGAAGGCAATTTACAATTAACATGCTGAAGGCGTAGAAGTCTTCTCGATTTTTTTTTTTTTTTTTTTTAAGCAGGCATGTTACTCTTAACACTTTCTGCAAAATTAGTTTGGTTACTGCAGAAACCCAGCTCGAAAACCAGACCTTGCCAGGGGCAAAGTGTGAACGGAGTGGGTCTCATGCTCCTCCTGGAGCTTCTCCTTTTTACTGTTGTAACAATCTTAGAGACCCAAATGTTGCACAGCTGAAACAGGAGCTCCCACTTTGAAATTCACACCCAACTGATCTCAGCATTACTGCTGGACTTGGAAAGCTATAAATACAAAGCAGGTAGTTGCTGTGACCTCATGCCCACCAAAGAGCCACCTTACCTGTAACCAGTGCTGGGAGCACAAAACGACCAAGTTTGCAACACAAGAAATTTCAGAGCTAAAAGGGGCTGGTGGATTCCATGGAGAAGGATACAGAGAAATAAGTTAAATGGACTTAAATAATTAATTTACATTAATGAGAATAGACCTAGGGAAGAAAATACTTCCCAAGTGAGAACAATCAAGGCTTGCTGCTGAACGAACAGCCAGAGGAAAAAAGTACATTGGTTCTCTACTTCTGTGTTTAGCGTCATTTAGAAAAAGCAAATATGACGCGGAGTTTATGAAAGGTGTGTACAATACTAAGTGCAAATACAGGCTTGGGCATTCAGAAAGCCAAAGTGCCCATGGTGGAGTTGCCACAAGTTACAGGAACAACATGGAAGAACGAGGAAGAAAAATGCAGCAGAGGCACCACAGGGTAACATACAAGTTAAATTTATAACAGTTACATAAATTTCAAAAGGATTCATATCAAACTGCCAGGAAAATGCTGCCTTTAAAGTTGTGACAAATATTTTCCTCTGGCTTTTCAAAGGACAAGCATTAAACAATTACTGAGAGAAGAACAGATGTGCCACATCTTACCTTCCCGAAAGCAAGCTGCACTGCACGTGTGGCTGTACTGTATGAACAAAGACGGAAAGCCACACAGGAAAATGGAGAGAGCATCCACATCAAGAAAAAATTGTTAGTGATCATTTCCACCCTTGGAAGACCCGTTGCATAATTTATCCAGGCACAGCCAGCCATTTTCACAGTGACACCATGGTAGCTCTAAAATATGCATAACAGGTTCTTGTAAAGGCCCACGTTATACATTTAAATGAGAGAACGTTAGGAGTTTGCTGGAACAGACCATTTTTAGCCCAATCCAGTTTCATAACCTCATATCGTCCCCTCTCCCATAATTTAAAAACTCTATTCTAACATTTC
The DNA here is from genome assembly GCA_013400615.1 of Syrrhaptes paradoxus. Classification (NCBI taxonomy): domain Eukaryota; kingdom Metazoa; phylum Chordata; class Aves; order Pterocliformes; family Pteroclidae; genus Syrrhaptes; species Syrrhaptes paradoxus. The sequence continues at coordinate 51,909 of VZTO01002409.1, forward strand.
TTTAAACATACGGTGACCTGAAATTTGCCATCTTCTAACAAGGTTCATGAGATGGCCACAGATTCTTTCAACTATTAATTATAATGTTGACCAACAGTAGTGTTTTGAGATGCCTGAAACAATGATGCTTTGATAAAAGCTTAAAATACAAAGAAGCTCCCTATTACTGTTTATTTTGTGTAAAGGCTATGTCACAAAATTATAAAAATTTCAGAATTCAGATAAGAACTAGTGGATGGGAACAGGGCTACAAGGAAAATAATTTAAGGGACCAAACGGTAAATTCAGATTATTGAATGAAGAGAGGGAAGTTTCATACCAGTGTATCACTGATAGGTCATTAACTAACATTTTAATTAACAGCAAAATACTTGTGTTAAATGTAGATGAACTACTGAAACCAGAACAGACAACACAGAAGCCAGAAGAACAGTTAGGCAGGAATTTGGACAAATAAAAGACAGTACAAGTAGAAATTCATGTTCAGTGAGAATACTGTGCACTCGGGCTGCATGTGCAGAGCCATGGGTCATATATGACAACTTTGAATTCAGATTTGGGGCTCTCATTAACAGAGGAATACTGACAAAAAGCAAAGGAAACACAACAAGTCACAAAATGACTGCGGGAGTTAGAAAACCAGTAATTAAAAAAAATAAATCAATTTATAGGGAAAAGGTTAGAAGTACCAGTTTGTTGAAGTAAAGGGGTAGCTCCAAGAGGTCAGGAAGAGAAGAAACACTGTAGGGTGAAGTTTCCAGAGCAACACAAAGTTCAGTGTGGTTATCAAAAAACATTGCCTAATTAAGTAAAAATTCCCCAAGTCACTCCAGGGACAGGCTTACACTTTTAAACGTTATCTTGAACGCCTATACCAGAGACATCAGCTTTGTTTCCACAGAGCTAGAGTCTCAGGAAGAACACACGTAGCAATGGAAGAAAATCCACTGCAGACTTATGAAGGTGCAAAATAATAATAATAAAAAGCAGACATGTATCTGAACATTTATTCAAAATAAAAGGGAAGCAGCAAGCTTGAGGTGATGATTAGGCAAAACCTTCCAGTTTGGGGTGGAATAGCCACCAAGAGAAGAGCTTGTGGGGCCCTGTTGCTTGGGGCATTTAAAACTCACGACTGGACAACACTGATGTACAGATTCAAATTCTAAGGATCCAAATGACATGAGGCAGGACGGGTGTCCTCACTTCCCCCCACTGTAAGTGAAAATACCAGTTTCTCTCCTTTTACAGTAATAGGGCAAAGGGAATAATCACAGACAACAGACACACTCGCGGTGCTGACATTTAACTGCAGGCCTGTTACAAGGACTCATGACAACTATGTTCAAACATTTCTTCTACGCAATCAATCATGATTTTTGTTACTTAAAACCAGCTGAACACCATTTATAAGTCATCTTTTTTACATTTGATTTACACACCAATCTTCATGGAAACGTGGCTTTGTACATTAGAAGAGTTTTCCTTGGAAGGAAGGAATTAAATAATTAAATTTAAGTTACTCTATAAAGTAATTTGTACTTTATACTTTCCTTCTATATGAAAATTATGCACCAAATAAAATTCAGAAATTCAGCAAGCTCTAATCCATGCATCCTTTATTCCGTTACAATCACTGTGTTGCATTCTAGCAACAGGACACAAACTGCAATCAATCGCGATCAATTTATACAACAATCTGAGGCTTACAGTACATTTAAGGCCTTTAAATTTGGAAAAATTAGACCTATGCTAGTAGTGTAACAATTTTTAAGTGTCTTGCATTTCTGATGCATAATCTGTGCGATTCCAGTGTCAAAGAATCAAATTACTTCTAAACTAAAAAGATCAGCTCAATGAAAATTTAGTTACATAAATTCATCAAAACATAAATGTGTAAATTTTTTTTTGTCCTGGAAAGTTTATAAAACTTTAATAGCAAAATAATATAGGGATAAAAACATATTTTAACAAAATGTATTCAATCATATACAAACCAGAATTTTGCAGTTTATTGTAACTAGACTTAAATTAAAACTACCAATTAAGAATCTATGCACAATGTAAATTCAAATATGTACAGTACTTTTAAAAAGTCTACAGGAATGCTTTACAGAAGGAAATGTCTGTTATGGCTATTATTCAGACCATCTGAATATTAAAATGAGTTTTCTAGTAGTAAATTTACACATTTATTTTTAAACAAAAGCAATTTTGTCCCTAGTTGCTTTAAGAATATTCCAGTTATGTTTATACAGGTAATGGAGAGGTTGTTACAGAGTTTAGCCCCATCTAGTAGTTTATTTTCAGGAAAAAGTATATTTAAATAATTTACTCGGGAAGATCAGTAAGTTAACAAAAGAACACTAGAAGGGAGGAGGGGGAACTTCATCACAATAACTTTCCAGTTACAATACCACAGCTAGAAACTTTACAGAGGAAATACTCCCGTAGATGGAACCCACGACTGATTGTTCAGAACAAGCTGTAGCTCGTAACAGTTGTGTTCTCCACACCGAGAACACTAGAAAAAAAGTCTTTGTAGGACAGAATTATAAACGATCTGAAGCGAGACAGAGAAAACTGATCTCCAATTAATACAGCACTAGGTAAAAAGTGTCCCCATAAGCAGCTAGTATTCCCACTTCCTTCAGGGCAACGAAGCTAAAAATTGTTGGAATTACAGTAGTTGACCATATTTGTGTGCATTAGTAGAATAATTTCCAGATATAAAAGACAAATTTCATCAGATGTTTGATTAGAACACCCTCAAGACAGGGTATTTCTTCATAGTATAAAGCTATTACAGCTATCCAGTTAAAGCATGTGCAAAACCAGGTAATTTCTTCCGTTCACAGTAACTGAGGTAAAATCAGGTAGGCTTCTTCAGGAGTTGGGAAGTTCATGAGATATGAACTGTTTTAGTCTCTCTAAGTATTGTGCATAAAGCTCTATGTCGTTATGCCCAGCCCCTTCCACCCAGAGGGGCTCTACCGCTCGTGGACATCGCTCATACATGGCCAGGCCGTGGGAGAAATCGATCACCTCGTCTTCGGTACCATGGATCACCAACACGGGAGAGGTTACTTTAGATATCTTGTCAATGCTGGGGGATGGAACAGAAAAACAGAGCTCAGTTTGGGGCTTTAACTTTCACACCATTAAAGAAACAAGTTTAACTATTGACACATGATCTAGTTACCACTGCATGTTTTCAGATGGCTGCGAATGTTGGAATTGTGCCCAAGCGATACAGAACAAGGCTCACTCCCAAAACCCACGTGTAAACAGGAGCCTGCACTGCCATCACCATCATCCCACTAGTTGTAACAAGTAGCTCAAATGGGCAGCACATAAAAGATGTTTGGCACAACCCCAACCTAAAACATTGAGTATATTTACCACAAATACATTGAGTGGCAAAAAATTCCACGGGACATACTGCCAGTGTGGCCTCTTCACATTACACATTATGACCTTCCAATTTAACAGATTAGGAACTAATTAGCTACAGTCCAGTCACAAGACTCATGTAAAAAAAGCCCCAGCCTCAGCTCATGAGGTAGAAACCTGTCTTTAAACCCCCAAATCAAAGCAGATCCAGCTAAAAGAAAACAATCTGTTCTTTGTACTGATTGTCTACGTTCAAAGGGCAAGAGAAAAAACTGTGGGATAAAAGCATTACAGAAGGATGTTTAACTGCAAACCAGAAGAAACACAGAGAATTTTATGTCATGCAACTAATTCTTCTGCAAAGTGGCCTTACAGTAATTGTTTTTCTTTTTGTTCCAGCTACACTTTGCAGACCGATACAGCTGGTGACCCCCTCTGACAGGAAAATGGGTTCAGAGGAAAGGGAAGGGGAAGAGTGACACAGGAACCTTCACACTTCTTGAGTTCAGGCCAGAAAATCCCAGTTACAAAGCATACTGGTAGCACATGAACTCCAAAGAGGTAAACAGCAGCTTTCTCCGAGTGCCTTTGTGTAGACACCAACTTTTATTTCCAGACATTTCACATTGGTAGTTCTTTCATTTCACATTGGTAGTTACCAGTAATTCCAAAAGACTATATAGGCACAGAGTGGTAATGAACTCTCAGCTTCCTCCCATCACCACTTATATCAACAAATGGAGGAACTGGCTCAGGACATGGTGCAGAATATGGGATGAAGAGAGTGGAAAAATGAGTATCAGTAATATTTGATTTAAAAGGACAAGTCAATTTCTTTCTGGTGTCTAACAAAAGGTGTTTGGATTTTTCTGCTCCTGAAGAACAAGAAAGCATGCACTTTTGGTAAGACTAGAGATTTTACAATGTGATCAAGACTGCTTAAAATTATTAAAAGACATACACTGACTTAAAAACAGGTTTAAAGAAGCTTTATGAAAAAATAATGTTAATTAAAAATTAAGATGGAGACTGAAACACTAAACCTCACACATATAAATCTCAGTATTTAGTATTCTAGAGATCCGTCATTGGTATTCCAGTAAGCAGCTGAGTGTAAACACACTTCTGTCTCTGTCTCAATACTTCTCCAAAAAAACAGACTCCATGTAATTTAAAGAAGAAAAGTGTTATTTAAAATTAAAATGCAGCCTATTTCACTTTTCCTGTCTGGAACCTGAGTTGCATGCAACTATGCTGAATACAGAAAAATATCCCAAGAACATAAGAGAGACATCAGAATAATGCATATTTTTTCCATCATTTTCATCCCCAAATTAATATCACAGCCAAATGTAAACGCTTTATAATCAACAAGCTATATAAATGGAAGCCCATGAAGGGTCTGTTCCACAATGTGACAGACACGCCAGCTACATACAGCTAGAGATCTTTATATATAACTCGAGCAGCTAGATAGTAAGTTCTCATTTAGTGTAGGAAACCAGGAATCCCTTTTACTTCAGTATTCAGATAATGCAAATATTTTTTTCCCATATATTCACAGACCATTAGGCTAGATAATATTTGTATTTTGCAGAAAATTGGAAAGCGTCCCATTGCCAACTCAGCGACTCATAAGGCAGTATTTAAACTGCGCATTAGATTTACTTAGTATTCTTAGCCATACCACTCTGCAGCTAGAAAAATCTACAGAGACCAAATTCTCACAGAGTCCCAACATAAAATGCACATAATAGCAATTCGCTGTAGGTGCACACAGAACTATTTGTTTCCTGCCGTGAAGACAGACAGTTGAGCTGCACACATTCATAAAAGCACACTGCTGTTTATTTTCACTGCTTACAGTGCAAGTGAAGTCAGACTGACAGCAACGAACTCAGCAGGGGGAGAGCAAAATACTCAAGTGCTACAGTGCATCTGTTGTCACTGTTCCCCCCTCCCACTTTTTCTTTTTTACACTGTTATTTGATTTGGCTGATATCAGCTGATCACTGTTACTTTTGTAATCAAAGCTATTTTTAAGGTTTTGTTTTTTCCCCCCCTCAAGCAGAAGCATTTGTAAATATTGGATTTCAGGTTTAAGGATGATGAATGAGTCAGAGTGTGTTTCAAATTCTGACTGCACCTTCAACAATTTAATTACTGATTTAATTAATAACTTATTTGGAAGAATTCTGAACAAGGGGACTGCACATATACCGTGATACCGTGAGAGCCATTATTACTTGGTCACTATTACTTCTGGCTGTTTTGGCACACAGATTTATATCTCTGGCCTCCCCCACCTTCTAATTTTAATCTGTTGTAACTAAAATAAAGCAAACATAACAAACGCTATGAATATCTCCAACTACATTTATTGCAGACATGACCTTCTGAAGCAAAGCCAAGCTTTGCACAATAACTCAGGGAGTTTCTGTTATCTTCTCCCTTCCATGGGCCACTTAGCTTTCTATCTGTGCCTCCCCTCTACACCTTCTCCCCCCCCTCCATACACTGCTATAAAAAGACTGGCTTCCCCCTCATATTCTCCCATAATTTAAACTGGACCAAATGAGAAGTTTTAAAAGATTCCTAGAACATCTGTTATTCTCAGGACCTCTACTATTCCCCCATACTTGGCTACTCTAATTTTGGTCTGTTACAATTGCTTTTCAAATGAAACACTAAGCTATAAAGGCAACTGTTTTATTTTGAAACCACTTGTATATAGCTTTCCACATGTAAAATATTCTAGAGCTTCTTAAAACAAGCTCAAAAATATTCCAAAAGAGGGACAGCAGCTTATTTTTATCACAGATATTGGGATCTTACATCATCTCCATCAGGGAGGAGCAAATACAAGTCTCAGCATCTCTAGTGATTTTATATGGACAGCATGCCAAAGATGCAGAAGTGTTTTTACTTCCACGGACCAAAGACAAAGAAACACTAAAAGTATTCTCTCGAGATTATAGAGAAATGCAGAACCAAGCTGAAAAGTGAACCACACCAGTCTAACACCCTAGCCTCTGACCCTCTCTTGTTTTCTCCTTTTAAAAGCAGCAATTATCTATATCTTTTCCTCTGCTGATCTGGTAAGACTATAGCAATATTTTAACAAGTGGCTTGGAAACAGCACATCCATTTTATGATATCATGTTACCTTCTAAATCAAAGCTGACTGACATGTTAAGAGTGTACAATTACCAACTTATTAGTCATTAGCCTGAGGACTTAATAGCGTATTATCAGTTGTTAAGCTACTACTCCAAACTTGACAGCATAAAAATTATGATATAAACAACCCACATCACAAAAAAAACCAGGAATAAAATAGTTGTATACACTAAGACTATTTGTTCATTGAGCTGACTATCATGTCAGTTTAACACTGACATGAGTCTGTTTCTTACATGGTGAATCTCTGCTTGGATTTAGATGGTGTGCACATCTGAAGTTTAAAATGCAGGTGACAATTCAATAAAGTTCCCTGGAAAGTTACACAACTAGTCCCTTTCAAACACCTAAAAGAGCACAGTGAGTACAGAACAAACCTCTTTGTGGTGTTTATACTTACCTTGGAAAAGCATCGAAGCAATAGGTTTTCCTAGTGTCAGGAAAAGCTACCCGTAATCCAGACATCAAGGGAGAATGAAGGATCACTGCTGCACACTCGTACCGAGATGCCAGGTCTACTGTAGGGACAGTACCAATGCTCTGACCATACAGAATAATGTTTTCAGGACTAACACCATACCTGCAGAGAAAAGAAACATCCTCTTAAGAAAACACAACCATCCACCTTTCACACAACAAAAGCAAAAACCAAACCAAACAAAAGCAGAGGGAATAAAATCCAAAGAATCCCTCCTATCCACCGTAGCTCTTCAAAATCTGTTCCTAGGAGACATTAATTTACAAGTCTAGACTTTAAACCAGTAAATAATCAAAATATTACACAGGCTGAAGAGAGCTATCCGCAAAGAAGGAATATCAGTTTGTTAATCTTCACCATTTTCACCATCTTTTTATCTTTCACTCCATAGCACAGCAAACTATAAATTAGACTTTCACCCCCCATCCAGAATCACTCTCAGGGATTCGAATTAGACATTCCAGAGGCTGATAACCCTTCCACCATTGAACAAGACAGTTCCTCTGCCCACCTTTCTTTCCACGCAGCTGGAACAAAAAGACCAAACTGCCTTGTTAGGGTAGCTAAAGACACCAATGAGGATAAAAATTTGAGAGGATAGTTCTGTTCATTTTTCAATTTCTGATCAGTGTAAATGTTTCCTCATTTTTCTTTTCCAGTTTAAAATACATCAAGTTTCTTTTTAAGGATAAAGATACACCATTCCATAGAATTCAGGGTTCATAGGGAGTCCTGGATGTCTCCCCTATATTCCCATCCAGCCTATAAAACCGTCCTAGCTTGTCTGTCATTTCACAGCTGCAAAAAAGTTGAGGATGATGATAATTCAGTTTTTACATAAACTATGCAAAATATAAAGGAATTTTGAGGGAGAGCAGGAGGAGGTGACAGTGCCTAGGAAGAAGTGAAGAGTACAGTAGTATTTGGTCACCACAACTTGTCACGAAAGCTGCAAATCAAAGCTGTTACTCAGTTAATTATAAAATATCTACCCAGAAGATTTCTATGTATAACTCCACCTCCTATTGCAAGCTGTGTAAAGCATAATAACACTGCAGAAGAAACCAGATTTCTATTAGAAAATAATTTGTGCAGAAAATCTTTTTGCTGGTCTGCGTTACAGTCCTGAGTCACTGCTGTGACAATGAAAATCAAAATGTACAGTTTAGGTTCTACCCAATGAACACATGGAAGATTTCAACTGCCTTGTCAAGACGATAGCAAGGCGTTTGGCAAGACTGGTTAGTACTTGACTTTCAAGGAGCTAAATGACTGGGTATGAGCAAAAGAGAGAAAATTAAAATAGAAGAAAAATCAATTAATAATTAAAATTACAATAGAAGAACAATCCAGTACTAATCATCCAGCCACAGGCTGTCAAGATTGCCTGGTTTTATGATGAAGTAAAATTAGATTGGATTGCAGCCTCTGTGAAATCGGAGTTTTCTTAATATTTCTGTACTGCTGAGCATAAGGGTGCTTTTGGCATCTACTGTAATATGAATAAGCAACTGTACAAAAATATCTCCCTGGAGTATAATTTTATCCTCTTGGTAACCAAGCAGCAGCTCACATTGGTGGTCTATCACCACAGCCATGGCCTGATGTTTTTAAAGAGATGCTGTGAAGCTCTTTTAGGAGAATTTTTTATCCCTTCTATTAGAAATAGTCCTGCACAGCATCAAGGAATACAAAAACAGGACTGGAACAAGATTCACTACATGGCACTTAAGTAGGGATAGAATGATATTAATGCTGGTAGGTTTTGCAACACCATCCTGAACTCAGTATCATGATAAAAGTAAAGTCCCCTCTTTAAAAGGCTTACAATCTCAGCAGAATATGGAAATAGATGTTCGAATGAGAATCACAGGATAAGAGGACAGCATAGAGTATCAAGAGAATTCCTTCAACACAGGCAACTGCCTTAGTGTGGCGATTTTCTTCGACATTTATCTACTTTGGATTCATGCCTTTTGATGTTATTTTCTGTCTGAAAACAGCTCATACTGTAAGTGGACAACTTTGCTGCTGTGGCAATAGGTACTCTAGAAAAAAAAAAAAATCCCAGTTTCATAGTATGCCAGTTAAAGTTGGATACAGTCTATAGCATCATTAAAAAAACCCTGGCGGTCTCTAAATTTAAAGTAGCCCTTCATCACTAAATAAATGCTACAAATATTCAGTATCTAACTCCACAGAAAGGCAACACGACAATTCTGGAAAAAAAAGATAATCTTAAAGTATTAAGATGTTGAGTTAGTGCACTGGTAGCCTGTCATTAGGTCAAACGTCTTTTCTACTTTGTATTCCTACTGACCGACTACTGAAAGAATCTCTTGGACTGTTTTAGTTAGGGAGAGTCCAACTTTCCAAGACAGAAGAGTTACTGTAACAGATTTATCTTTTTAAGCCCTTTATCATTAGGCCATCAATCAGAAAGTGAGACAACAAGCTCACCGCAAACATCAGCAGAGACAGCTACATCTAAAATTTATTTTTTGCAAGGCCAAAGGACATGTGACAACTCATAAGCAAAGTCCATGAATAACTGACATGCACGAGGTTCTTGGAGCTGAAGGCCAGGGCTTGGCTCCATGATACTCGCAGTCTTCACAACTGCTGCCCAGCCGGTGACTCAGCAAGCACCGTCCAACTGACGTACAAAATGACCTGGGGATTTATCGGCAAAATACAGTATCCTTTAAGCAAAGGCTGGGTTTCTTCCCCACCCTCTGCAAAACCCCTTGTGGTATGAGATTCTTGTGCAACAGGAAGAGTGATACAGAAAGTGAAACAGAAGAAGAGAGGAGGAGCAGATATGGGTAAAAAGGCAGCAATGAAAGGGAAACTACGTGACAGAAAAAAAGAAAGAATGTGATAGAAAAAGGGAAAAGACATTCTGAGAAAAGATGAGTCCTGTTACAATCTGCTCTCCTATTAAGGAAGAGAGTCCTTGCACCAGCTAAACAGCAGCTCCTAAAAATATCTTCCTTGAAAAACACAAGCTTTGGTCTCTGTGGAAACAGAGCTCCATCTGACGGAGCGGGAAACCCAAGTTAAATTTATGGGTATGCTCCTGCACTTCTTGTATGGAGCCCATCAGAGTTCAAACAAGCAGGACAACACTGCAACGTGGAAACCAGCCTTCAGCAAAAGCAGAGTAGGAAGCAATTCAAATAGTTACCGTGGGCATATTTAAAATGCTGGTTTGACAAGGGAGAAAAAAATAAAAAAAAGGCAGGCATGTTTTTTTCCCCCAAGTCAATTGCTGAGAAATGCAAATCTGCTGCTGTTTAAGACGATGCAAGCATTTCTGCTCCCCCCTATCCACAAACACTTACCAGGTGGCAGAGTTCTGCAGCCTAGTCTACTCTCGATAACCCGTAAGTAGATTATCTGGGTTACATTTCTTATGTGTGCGGAAAAAAATCCCAGCTATCTTCACAAGCAGTATAGCCATCTGCACCTACAATTTTCCAATTCAGGCCACATCTCTGAGGCACCAACACACTCCACAGTTAACAGTACACAGTATTTCTTTTTTCCCCCGTGTTACTGCCTCAATTTATACAAATTAGGTTTACTAGCAATTCTGGTCTCCTTATGCTAGCATGAACTATGTGCACAGAAGTTGGCTATTAAGAATCTACACCCCAGACTCTTCTACTTAGTCCTGCCCAGAGTAATAGGAGACCTCAGTCACACCAACAGGTCAGTGGGACAAGGGACAGTGGGAATATTGCTGACAGAGTATAGCAGAGGAGGATGGGACACAATTATTGTAGTTCAGTCTGCTTCGCTGGATGGCTGTGGCTTGGGCCATGTTCCTCACAGAACACGGATGATGGTATCAATTGCCTTTGTAAAGTACTTAAAGCTTTCTGGCCAACAACACTATGTATAAACTATGTATTATCATAAACCATCTTTAATTATGAACAGAAGATACTGGTTCCCACCCCCACCCTCCAGCTTAAGCTTTGACTGATACAGACGGAAAGTTTACCATTGCTATTTTTACTCTCTCCTTACTCATTTGAAAGCACTAGTGGAATGCTGCTGCAGGGACTAGACGTGCCACACAGCTGAAGCCCTGCAATGTTCACGGCCAAAGTTACAGCATCTGTGCCAATCCTCAAAGGTGCTAAATGCATATTCATTAATGAGGCCAGTTCTTTTTTCAAGCTTACTGAATCAGTGAAGTTAAACACATCTTGCATTTTCAGTTTTGAAGTTTTATGGTATTTGCTGTCCCAGTATCCCTTACCTAAACTGGAAAGCCTACAGAACACCATGGATATGGCAACAGCAACAAATCAGTCTTCAAAACCAGTCACAGTAACCACCTAGGCAGAGCATTTCCACTACCCAAACCCCATTTCATAAATGTTGTTGAGACCTACTCTTTAACTGCTACTAAACTGAGGCAACTACTGGTCGTCAAGTTCTTCCTTATACTTCCTTTTCCTTCTTTATATATATTCTTATATGTAAGAGAAATAGCCAAGAAAAACAAGGTAACTACATGGTGTGTTCTTGCAAGGAGACTGAGTTTGAAACTGTGTACTTCCCTCTCAAGGGAAACACAACGAAGGAATTCCTTTTCAAGGCACAAAGAAAATCCAGCATACATTAGCAGCAACACAAATCATGCCACATTTACTCAGTTATAATAAGATCTTCACAAGCTATTCTTCAAGTTTGTTTCTTCCTGTTTATACAGACCCATTTGTCACAACATACTATTCATTCTTTTCAAAATGCATTATCTCTAAACTTTATAATCCAGAGAAATTTAGACCTGTTGTTAAGAAACACATACAGGTTTTTCTATAGCAGCATTATACACTTTCATAAGATATGCATCTACATTTTCAGAAATAAGTAGTTATTTAATCCAGTATGAATCTAAAAATCTAATTCTGGGGGTAAGAAGGAAAAATAAAAATTCTCAATTAAGTAAAAACCCCATATGCAGATTGCATATCTTGAACAAGAGTTTATATTGTAGGACCTTTATATTAAGAACACTCAACAGGAGAAGTTTGGATTATTCCAAGTAATTTACAGTATCAGAACAAAACACTGAATTTTACATTGTGCTTCAGCAAGTACCACTCCAGCATGTCAGCCAAAATACCAGAAATCACAGCAGATTTTCAGTCTAAATGCCAACACTATTGAGAGCAAGGCATTGGATTACGGATTTTTGGTGTTAATCATAACATCAACTGTCAAATGAGAAAAATCATAATTCAAGATTCACAGGAAACCCTGGCACACAGCAAGAGTTTCTGTGCCAGTTTCTCACTCCAGTTTCCTTGAATTCACACAAACACAGGTCTAAAATTTTTCAGTGTTCTACTAAGTGCAATAGACACTGATTCTTTAAATTATACAATGTCTCCTTCCTCCTCTACCTCCTCCCTGTCCAAGCCTACAAGTACTACGTGAGTCAAGTTCAGGTAGAGCAGACTCTCTTTGACTTCACATTTTTATTGTAGTAAGAGCCAAAACCGGTTTGCATAGTATTGTCTTATGAAGCTACAAAAAAAAGAGACAAACTTTTTTTGGCATATATCCCAGCACACTGTCACAGGAGCACATAAGTAATTCCACAAATGTGTTCACACTCAAAATAATTTCAATGGTTGTCAGTGAAATTTAATCAAGGAATCTGCCACAGTTTTGTATTGCTGTTATTTTACTGCCACACCAGATAGTCATTTGGTTATGCTATGGAGAAACCTCAGTGCTAATCAATATTGGTTAACTAATTACTGGAGTTACAGAATGAACCAATGATTCTTGAAAATGCCCCCTCTTAAAGGCTATTTTGGAAGTTCATTATTTGCAAATATCACACTGCTACAGACTTGCCAGACTATGTGACTATAGCGCTCATCCAGTGATGTACCAGCTCTTCTTTTCATATAAATAACTGGATCGAGTAGAAGCAAATTCGAAGCACTTCTTAGAATGATCATTTGCACTGCAGTAGCTTAATTATACCAAAGTATAAGTCACTACAACTGCTTCTTGATTACTGTCTTGTGATAAACCATGATCTATTATTAAGAACTGTGCCCAAAGTTCAACCAAGTCCCAACAAGGATATTAAATATCACCGGTGAGCTCAAGCAACCACGACAAACACAGGTGATCTACACACTGCCGAGGAATGAAGTCACGGCAAGTTTGTCCCAAACAGCCAGGGCAGGTAAAGGAAGGTTATTTCACTGCATCTCTGGTACAAACTGTACTGAAATCACATTTCAAATTAACTGAATTATGCTAATCTACACCAAGTAGTTTTGGGGTGAGGATTGGGTGTCTTTATTTATTTTTTTTAATACAGTCCAAACAACACTAGTTCCTCTAAAAAAAATGTTCCTTTTCCAAACACAACCTTAAGTTGCCTTGTGTCCATCTGCCTTGACCATAGGCTCCTGAAGATGTCATGTTTCAAACTGGGAAACCACCTCCCTAACTCAAGTAAGTCTGCTCAGGACTCAGCAAAAGCAAGCACTCTCAAACAGTAAACCCATTCCCCTCCTTTTTTTCCAGCTTCACCACTACAAGTGAGTTACTTCTCCCCCTTCAACACCAATTTTGTTGCAGGATCTCACACCACCCCATGGCAGCACTTCCACATGCTTGTCTCACATCACACATTCTTGAGCCACCTTACCACCACCCCACTGCCAGCCCAGCCACACCACAGCAACCCGGCGGGTCCAGGCTGCGGTCTGTCGTCTGTTACTCATAAATCAGGCTCTGTCCCCACAACCATTTATAGTTAATGATCTCACAGCAGAGATCATTTGACAAATGCAAGCACACTGCATCTATCCATTCTAATTTTTCAACTATTTTTAAGAAATAAGAGTCAAAAGAGAAGTGAACCATAAAAGCATAAAAAAAAAAAAAAGATGGTAACATCATAAGCCAGGGAAGAGGACTTCTGCAAACTTGCATTCTGGAAGAAATCTCTTCCAAGCTATCTGAACAGCAGCAAAATGTTGTGGTACAAGACAGAATGGGCAGAAAACATGCAATCTGTGCTTGTATATAATTTAATTTTTTTTTCAGGAGCTACAAAGCAAAACCTCCTTTGTTTTCTCTTGTACTGAGAACCCAACTGCATTTACAACATGACTTTTCACCACCACAATAACCCAGAATACTAAATTTTGGTGTTTGGTTTATGTTAGGTTGCTCATCTGTCTACCACATGGACTAGCAGTTGTATGTATAAATAACAAACAGATTCGGAACAGTTGCTTCTGCCTGATTGAGGTTGTGGGTTTTATTTTTCCTGGATAGCAGTGAATGAAGAAACACTTTTCATTAAATGTTCATTGACATTTAAGCAGGAACTTCTGCCATGGGCACACTGGTGTAAGAGAACAGAATAACTTTGCCTCCACAATCATTAATTCTTTCATATCAAGTAAAAGCTAGCAAGAAGGCCATCGACAAGCAAAACCAGACTCTTGTAGGACATTCAACAAAAATGAGCAATGATATGTGTGAGCCTTCTGTTTGAACTCCTACCTTTTCCATTCCACTACTGTAATAACACTCAGTGTGCATTCATGCAATCAGAGGAAGGGAGCACTTTCTTAAACTAAGTTCTAAATAAAATAAACCGACAACATTTAGCAGGGTTTATCTCCCTAATAGCAAGTGTGAATGCAAACTAAAACCACTGTAAATTCAAAGAGAAGAAGCCCATAACAGTGAAAATATGAATTAAACACATTGATATATTCAAATGTAATTCCCACACACCCCTCCCAACTTTCTTTGCTTTAGCAACCTTAGAAATCAACTAGAGTTCTGAAGCCAGCCCTGTGTCACAAGGCTATGGTGCTGAAGATACACAGATGCTCTCTGCTCTTCATAGTTTCTTTCTTTTCCCAAGGTGCTTTCTTACAGCAATCTTGATTTACACCATTGAGTCCCAAGACACAGTGGGTAGATGGCATACTAAAATGAATCTCTCACTCTTGTTATTTCAAAAATACAGCACTGGAGTTAACTTCAACAACATATTTTGCATTTAATTAAGATGCTCTGTAGCGAATAAACATGTAACACAGAAGTCTTAAGCTTTATTTATCAAAACCAGGAAACCTTAACTGCCTGCTAAGAACTATCTTCATTGACCACAGCATCAATAATTTACAAAAACTCAGGCAGCTACAATTCTATTATATACTCTTTACTGTAACTGGGGTACGAAATCTATATAGTCAGTCTCCGAGGTACATTTTAAATAACCTGAGACAGCAGGGAAAATTCTGTTACTTTCACAGAGAAGCTCTGTCTATAGTATCTTCTGGAGTGAGGAATTCATTATCTTCACCCCCAGCTTCTATCTCATCTCTGTCCTGCTGTGGTGTTTTTATTTCAGCTGCACATGTCGCACTCTATGTTTTACACTAAAGCAGAGCTAAGACAGATGAGTGTACTCCTCACAGCATTTAATAACATGACATTAAAACTTTGACAATCCTTTTACTGTTGCAAAAAGCCTGCACTTTGCCTTTGGATATCCTACACTCAAAAGCTCAAAGAAGAAATTAGATAAAACTGTACTCTAGTATGGGTTGTGTGAAGAACAATAAAGGTTTGATCGTATACATACACCTAAACACAATACCTTTTTATATAAAAACTTGAGGTAAAACAAGTATGTGTGAGCTAACACAGAAACTGTGCTTGAAAAAAAGTCTGCTCTGATTCCCTAGGAAACTTAAAAAAAACAGAGTGCAAATATTAACACTGGTTATGTAGTCCCCCAAGTTTTGTGCTTTCATAGCTGTTTCTTAGATTTCAGTTACTTGCAAACTGGAGAGCCTTGCCTTATTCCTGAGGCTGAAACTTCACAGCAAGCCAATGCATTCTGGCTCACCTCCCAGGCCCATCGCAGAGCCCTCCTCACCACCCCTGGCTCAGCACTGCCAGACTGAGGCTTTGCAAGGCTGGAGGAAGCAATCTTGCTACTCTCCAGCAGTTCTCAAAGCTTTTTTGTTCAGGAGCACTGTATTATTCTTTTAGTACTCCCATCTGTTTATTGGAGCTCCTGACACCTCAAGCTTGAGCACTCCTCTTATCCTCACTCCACATCAAACATTAAATTAACTTTAACACATTTCCTTTACCTCAACATATCTACAGCACCCCACAAGAGTTTCAGGTCACCCTGCTGCAGCACTAATTGCCATGAGCTGCACCTATGTGAGATTTAAGCAATCCCAGCTCATGAGTCAGAGACTTATCTGAGAAGGAGTGCTGTGGCTTTTGACCCGAGCTGCTGCCTGCTCCACCCGTCTCCTCCATGTCTACCCTTTCACCAGGTACACTCAGCTGCTCACAAAGCAAGGAGTAACTGCTCATGTGCACAAAAGAAATGCCACCAGTTAAAAGTTTTCTTTAAATTTATCAGGCTGTAGTTTCTGAAAATACAGTTATCACTGCATAATGAAACAAGACTAACCCTAAACTATAATCAAACTGCAGAGCTCACCTCAAATGTCACACTTCTACGTTTGCACAGCTATACACACAGTAACTTAACAAAAAAAGGCATTCCCCACCTAAGGATCTTAGGAAAGTATACATGAATTCTGCTGAAGGCTATTGTCTAGATGCTCTAGAAGAACATGCAGCTTTGCTGGAATTAATCTTTTGGAGACTAATATTAGGAAGGCTAGGGGAAAAAAAAAAAATCGAAGTAGGCAACTCAAGCTTTGATAACTATAGGGCCCTGGAACTACTCAGATAACTAGTCCCACCACTGTATTAAAAGGAAACAACCTTTTCTTTTGTGTGTGTGGTTTCTGTTTTGTGGTTTGTCTTTGAAGGTTTTTTCCTCCCATTCCTTCCTTCCTTTTGCATTCTCTCACATCTATTTATTTACATTTCAGTCTCTAAGAAAAAGCTATTTCATCTACAGGTTTTACAACAAACCTCACGTTTTCAAAGATTAACAGCATTAAATGACTAGTTTTACTACAATTCTTTGATATAGCTTACAAACCATTAAAGGTCAAATATGTGGCATTGATACAGCATTTTCCTTACGTCACTTACATAACAATCATAATCCAGAAAACAAGCTGATAAAAAAAGATTCAAATATTATCCCCATAATGCTGACAGTGGAAAATAAAGAAAAAGTTGAACAGTCTCAACAGCAGGTGCTTGTATTTGAAATCCTCTTAACAGCACACAAAGTCAAAGCCATTTTCACACTGTTCTTCAAAGATCCCTGGAAATCTGGATGCAGTCTCTGCCACAGAGCACCACAGCACAGTCCAAGAGGATTACACGGGATCTGGAATGGACAAGGCCCTGCAAGTATGCAAGCAGACAAACTGGAGGCACGGTTTCTTCCCCTCCAGAAGCATCAGTACAGCTCTGGCAGTGATTTGAGAGTCTCCAACAGAAAGGGGATGAAAGGGCAGAAAGGGATGATGAAGGACAAGAACGGCAGAGAGGTCCTGATACAAAAGGGATCAGTACCAATGAGCTGGTCAAATATTCTTAAAAAGAACTGACTGCAGATGAATGCATCTGTCCCCAGCATATGAATATTTTATCAGCCAGCACAATGTGAAGATGACTCAGCAGGCAGTAGAATTTCTTTTTCCCTTATATACTTACATTTATATGCTCAAGCACTGTAGAAAAGCAAAGTTATTAAGTAAGACTGGGCTTCTCTCAAAGATATGCAGTATCTCATAAACACTGAAGGGCTCTATGCAGAAGCCAAGTGAAGAAGTGTCATAGCCTGTGTTATCCACCAGACCACACATCCTGCCTGGATAGTCCTCTTTAATTTTCTGGAAATATTTCATGTTTCTTTGGGGTAGTCTAACCATTTTCACAGATTTAAAGAAGAAAGGCAGTATTTTCTTCTGATTTAAAAAATCAAAACAATAAGCACTTCCTTGGCACTGCCATATCTTGTGAATCATAAATAGGAAGAAATCCTACTTGGGTAAGTGACACTGTAACCTCTATTTTTCCCCCACCCCCAGATAAGTGGAGAAAACACGCACCAATTTTGTAATTGCTCCAAACCTGAGCTTTATTACAGTGTGAATCTGTATGCACTTAAGCATCTGCTTTCAAAGCAGCTGCAAATTCAGTCTCACAGAGAAACACTACTCTCCTGATGAGTCTCTTCTGTCATCTTTATTATCCATTATCCATTTTCAGCTAGATTCATTAAATATTCTAACAAACACCAAGACTGATAACCGCCAAATGGAAGATGACAGTCATTTCAGGAAAGCAATCTATTACTAGAAGAGAGTTTTCCAGCATCTTTGCAGAAACAAGAAAGCCTCAGTGTTCTGTGTTTCTCACCATTTTTATACTGGCACTCTGACTTTTAAATCAGACTCATCAATTCCTTTTTTCCTAAGCATCCTCAAGTTCTTCCATTCCTGTTGCTCAAAGATGGGCTGACTTGAGTCTACCAGGATTAAAGATCTTTTGTTCCACAAAATCTATACACTATGAAACCAATATTTAAACCTGTACTGTTTCACACTTCGTTTTCCTCTTGTGCATGTTCTCTTAATGAACTTTTAGCACACTGAATGTTCAAGGCCCCAGTAACAGTCAATATAAAGCTAAGATGATTAAAAAAAATATATAGCAATCACCAGGATTAACTGCGCCAGATGTTCTAAAACAGCAGACCACAGATAACTAGTTCAGAGCTTAAAAATCAAATTTCCTAGCCAAAGCCTTTATCATCACGAACCCAGGGGGTAAATCCCTCCTCTCTTCTCTAGTAAGTACTGCTTAGAATTGTGAACAATAAAATTTAGCAGAGAGTCAAAGTTTTTCCTGGGCACTTCAGCTGAAGTGCTCATGAAACCTGCTTTGTGTTCTCCAGCAACTTGAGAACATAGCACAAAAAAATCATATTACAGAAACAGATGCTTGCATTTAATGATATCTAAAAACATTAAGTATCAGTAAATGTTAACTATTTTTAAAATACTGAATGTTAACTTAAGAAATGGGAACCATATTTCTGTGCATTTAGAAACGTACCAGCTTTCTCATAACTTTCCTAAACTCACAACAGAAAATTCAGTCCTGAAACCAGGTCATATGTACTTGTTCAGCTTATCCAGCTATCTTATTTGGCATGATCTGAGCTTCTGTGAAATAAAAGACATTTTGCCCAGATTGTGCAGATAAGAGGTTTTAACAATGGTCAAATGGCACACTTGCATACTTTGTTTTCTGCCAACATACCTAGTTAACAGGGACAATAGCTTTTGCAATCTCTTTGATGAAATATTTCTTGCTAGTCAGCCTTTTCCCCTCAAAAAGGATGCTTACTAACAGTTAGCTACTCCCAAAGCAGCAGAAGTACCTAGCAGTGGATCAAGGACAACGGTTAATGCCATCACTGAAATGTGTTATTTCAGCTGATGTTAAAGGTAGAAACTGACCTGCGGATGCATCTTAGACAATTAAAAAAATAAAAAGGAAAAGAGAAGCAGCTTCCTGATTTTATTCAGTGTCCTGTTTGCCTCTATCTGTGACGCAGTCCTTGTACAGCAAGCAGGCTCTCAACTTGATTGCAGTATCACCAGAGAACAACTGGTTATGCAGGAAAAAATGTTAGCAATTCCAGTACACGCCACACCGGCAGTTAACTGCCTACCAATAAACCAGCACAGCATAAAGAAGCCTTGTGCTGTTGGAGTTTCTATTTTTGAAATAACAGATAACAGTGCAGGGCTTGGAAAGTAGGTGTATTAACGTCTACATTATGGCCAAACACCAATCTGGATAGCAACGTCTTGGCCACGTAGGTTTTCCACAGTTCACCATTTCACAACACATGCCCCCAACACACATTTTTCATATTTTGCTCTTCACATAGTTACATTTTTATAAACTAATAGTGTTTCCCTTTCTCCTAGTAACACAAAGCTTCCAAGACAGAGGCAAACCAGAAATATTTAATGAGAATTTTTAAAAATATTTAAAGAGGGAGGCTGATCAATCCTACAGTGCAGAGCAGGAAGAAAACAGTTCACACGAGACTATCGCCCAGAAGCACTGGGAAAGGTTTGTCATTTGTCACTCTGTTTTTTTTNCCCAAGATCCTTAGGTTTAATGTTCCTCACCATGAGCATAATTAAAGTAGACTTTTGGATGGAAAGGGTAGATCCCTGACATAACTGGAAGGTGCCAGATCTGGTATCAATACTGTCTGTTCAATGCTCTACACAAGATGGTCTACAGATCTTAGATGAGCTTTGACAGAAGGGCATGCCATTTGGAAAGGCGGTATATTTGGCACCAGCTTGCTTAATCTCAGGATAGAAAAGAACTCAACAAACCCTCTCACCTTCTGCAACACTGGGTGAACACTGAGAATTTATGGCAATCTTATCTTTCACATCAATAATTCAGATTCAAGTTATATTCAAGTCCATTCTATCATCTTCATTCTTTTTTAATGCAAATACAAATTACAATCATTTATTTTTTTTTAAAAGACAACTATATTTGTGCCCATATTCCTTCACAGCTAGTAGCTTCTGTGCTATCAGATTGATTTTTAGCACAAATTTCAAAAACAGGATAAAGGACAAATTGTACTTGTTGTACACACAGGGGGCTTCAGAAGTGAACATCACGCTTCATGAGCGATTAGCGAGAGCTCAGGAGAGAGGACAAAAGGTTTCTGCATCAGAGAAACAGAAGTTTGGAAGCTGGCAGAGATTCATCAAAAGTCAAAACCTTTTAGGCATATTGGTCAGGCTTAAGGTTAAAGTACCACTTAGTATCTCTAAACTACTGTATTGACTCCTGAAAGGGTGCTTCTTGCATCAGAATGAGATGCCTGTCATGTATGCTACGTCACAGGGTAATTATTAACCAGTCCAAGGCAAAGGCTACATGTTTATAAACTAGTATGCATAAAAATAGCAAAAGCATAGCTGAAACACCACCCCACCTCTTCCTACAATGCTGGTACTTTACAGTTGGTCAAACTTGATAAGATGTCCATACCCAGACTGAAACACTAACTTTCTCTGTAGTATTATTAAGAAACATTAAAATCCATGCTGTACTAGAAAACTAGAAAAGATTTTTACAGTGGGGTACAAGAAAAAAATATTATGAAGAAAATGTGTAATACAACTTAATATGTAAGTTGAGGTACATTGCGGTCTTAGGGGAAGGAGAAGACTGACTGGCTCTTGACCAGCTGCCTCAAGGTAAGACTTGTCCAGGGAACACCTCCAAAATAAATATTATACCGAATGAGCTAGTTCAATTAAAAAAAAAAAAA
>VZTO01002410.1:0-41636 GCA_013400615.1 Syrrhaptes paradoxus
AAAAAATGTATGCTTTGCTTTTTGCAGAAGAACTGCTAGGATTTTCAGTATTTCTGTGGTGCTATGAACCACAGTTGCTAAGATCTTAATTCCTAATTTAAATCCTATTACAGAGAAAAAACACTGTGCATAATTAAAATAATTCTTTACAATTCATTACTGCATAAATAAAGGAATTTAAATCTTACGGTATTAAAATCTAATTATAAAAAGATACAAATTATTATCATAGCATAAAAGCAGCAATTTATACTTTTTAAGGTAAATGACATCAGCATTCTTGCTTATCTTAATCATAGATGTGGATATTCAGTATAGAAAAATGTTACATAAGTATCATTAAAAGCTATGGAAGCAACAATATTTTAAACACAGCATTGTGAGCATTTCTAAAAAGCCATGCCGATATTAACAGTACATAAAACACGCATCACTTTATAGCTGCACTGCACCAGCACAGGCATCTGTTCTAACTAGAGATCTCATCTCAGTTCCATTTTGCTTTCTGTCTTGACATTTGT
Organism: Syrrhaptes paradoxus; assembly: GCA_013400615.1. Classification (NCBI taxonomy): domain Eukaryota; kingdom Metazoa; phylum Chordata; class Aves; order Pterocliformes; family Pteroclidae; genus Syrrhaptes; species Syrrhaptes paradoxus. The sequence goes on from VZTO01002410.1 coordinate 522, forward strand.
TTATGGTTGAAGAAATAACTATCTCAAGTACTAATGTTTGCTAAGAGGCTCTTAACTTCATGTAAAGTTGCCTTCTCTGCTACTGACCCTGCTCTACAGCCTGGGAATTGCGTGCAGGTTCCCATCACTAAATCCATTTCATGGCGGAACAGGAAAGTGAACTACTTGCTGCAACTCGAGGTGTCCAGTGACTAACTGAGCCTTTGCCATGATGAAACTGAAGGTACACAGCTAGAGCTTTATTGCCACTGATAAATAACCTGTGTGAACAATGACTGCCACTGAGAAATAACCTCTGTGAACCTCATTTTGTCCCTTTGTGCCCAGTGAAATTGGTGGGGTAATGATCAGGGTAACAAGGATAGTATCAGGGAAAATCCGGACTTGAGATACATGAAAACCTTTTCCTTTTACACCCTCTCAGCACATGCAGCTTTTCTTCTGTGTTGTCCAGGGTACTTTAAATTATGTTCTTCTAAGAACAGTTTTCAATCTGAATCTCNTCATTTTCTATCACAAACATCCAGTGACTTGGTCAATACTTTTGACTTGGGCCCTGATCTTGCACACTTGCATATACATGTACGTTCACTCACCTGAGCAGCGTCACTGGCTGCAAGAAGACAATTCATCAAATACGTAAATCTTTCAGGATCCCTGACTTTCTTTTGTTAAGGTGAAGCAGGATGTTAAAATAACTTTGCTTCTGAAAGTTTAACAAGGAACTTTACAGTGTCAGGAAGAAGAAAAGAACTCAGAATTTCACAGATTTCTTAAAAGAAGCTGAAATTAATTTTTGAAAGATGCACCGAAAATGCTAACAGATATACAGAAATCATCTTTGCTCTGCTCTATCTCCTCACAGTGCAAACACAAGTTGTCCACGTTCTGAAACAGAAAATGTTAGAAAATTAATAATTTCAAGCGAGCACATTTTTCTCTGTCACACATTGTGCCAAACTGTGCATTACCAGGCTACTGATGTGCTGGTTTGAATTATTCATGGAACACTTAACATTACAATATCTCACTGATATACATCCTGCTGGGATTTATTGACACTATATTTCTAAAACTAAATAACAATGTTTTGAGCATACGATGTCTTGAATTCACAGATCTCAGTATTGCAATACATTCTGAAAAACCCAGACTTGCAACACCTAGTATCACAGGGGATGGATGATTTACCATATTAAATTCTGTTTCTGTCTATACATAACCTCTTTCTGTATGGGAACATGTATATACTGAAAAATTAGTTATGCACCAGGAAACGTACGGCCATTCCAGAGTGCTGCTTTATGGCTCTAAAAGATTTGTGAAATGGCATTTCTCTGGACTTGAGATGTACTCCTACGGAACAAAAGTTTGATGCCACTAGCACCAACAGGCCTCTCCTAGCTGTGATAAGGTAAAGAGATTTTTTGTCGGGTTTTCTTTTTTAAATGTATAAAGTTTTCCACCTGGGTTTCTTAAATATATTAGCCTAATACCACTCTGAGAGAGCTTTCTACAGAAGGGAGCAATGAGAAAAAAAAAAAATCACTGGATGTCAGTAGCGGAAGCACTGTCCTTAGTCTGTGACACAACCACGACTCTCTTTCCTCTCAACCTCCTCTGCTTTTCACCACCTTTCAGGATCACCCTTCTCAATTAAAAGCCCAAGTCAGAATTCAGCTTATATTGTTTTAAATGATTTGAAGGAAAGTCTCCTCTTAAAAGGCAGACAATTATATACGCTCATAATTAATTAATAGAATTATCCACTAATCCTAAATAACACTGTTCTTGATGATTTTCACTTGAAAATTAAGTATATAAAGTACTGGAAAAGCAAATTTAAAAGGAAAAAAAAAGAACAATTATTTTTCTGCTTAGACCAACACAACATATTACCAATGTATTACTTAGATGTGACTAAATCACTTAAAGTATTTAAAACGAAAGACTTTGTGATTACCGCAATGTTTAAGATGAGCTATTAGATTATAAATAAACACTAAAGTGTATGTATTGCACATGATAGACCTGATTACAGAAGACATCATATCTATGGGCTTTCCTCTGTTAAAACAGATACGTGAGTTCAATCCCAGTGCCTATAAAAAAGTCTTTGAGTTGAGTAGGAGGTTTGCTCGATGAAAACCATGAAAGAGGGTGTGAGCAGCCTTCAGGACTCCAAGGAATGGAGCAGTTTCAACTTCCACTTAGAATCAGTTTTAAAAGTTGTTCCAAACAACTATCACCTATTTTCTTACCAGAGAAAATCAGTAGGATGCATCTCATTACTCTCTCATGAGTAATACACGTCAGCAGTAGCAAATATTCACAGAAGTGTTTCAAAAGAATTCAGTTTAGGTTGTAATAAATTTGAAAATGGAACACATCAAAATTTGCATGAGAATCAATGAACGCTCAAGGGTGGTGTCAACTTGTACACGTAACCTTTCCAGCATTAAAGCACTTAATAATAAAATGTATTTTGCAACTACTGAATAAAAATTTATATTGTACTGAAATAAATGTCTTGTAAAAAGCCAGTTACAAGCTGCTTTGGTCTATTTGTAGCTTAATTTGTCACCAAACAGAAAAATTATCAGGAAACCTGATAAAAGTTTTAAATTGATTGTCAAAAAGAACTAATAAATACATTTTCTTTGTATATGGTATTATAACTTGAAAGAATACACTTAATAATAATAAATAAATAAATGCTTTATTCAATTAATTTGGTGCAATCTTATATTCACTCTGTTAAAATCAACTTCGAAAAGAGTTTGATCATGTTGGTTCTATTTCCTAGTGATACGTAGAGCCTTCTTTTACATTCTATGACAATTTGAACATATTACAAACAAATCGTTCAAAAACTAACAGAAATTAAGAAAACAACAGACTGACTGGCTAACCAACAAGATTCCAAGTTTGACATGGCAGATGAGCTCCATTGTCTAACTGAGAATACTACTTGAAAATGAAAAAATATTTCCTGAAAACTGTAGAACAAAGAGGAAATGTTAGTAGAAATAACAAGAAAACAGAAAGGAAACCAACAAATGATTGTATTCAAAATGGCAGTCAGTAAGTTTCAAAAGGTGTTGCCTCTTCACTCTATTATTGCTTTCTGTATTTCAGAATTTCTATCATTCTAAGTTTCTTAGATAAATATGGTTCTTCATCTTGATAAATCTCCAATAAAACAAAAATATTATCTCCTTTGTGAGAACAAAGGAAAATAATATAGTCTGTACAGCCGGTGGTCCTACGTAGCCTGTCAATGTCATATTACACTGATTGGTTCTTCTTAAACAGATGCACTGAGTTTCTGAAACAGTGTCAGGATATGGAAAGTTCTGAGGTGATTTCTACTCTTTTTTGTTAATGATGTGATATTTACAACAACAAACAAACTCCTGACTTAGCTTCACCTCCATTTGCGTATCCCCCGGAATCTACTCTGTTAGGATCATTCAGTTCTTCAAACAGTCCCGTTTCAATGATTTCCTCCTGCCAGGCTATAGGGACAGCACCTGTGGCAAACTTTTTGAAGAACTTCTTATCTTTGTCATCAAACTCAATTCCTCGTACTTCGGAGAAGTCAGCAATGTCTGCAAGATCTTTGGCATAGACAACTGATGGATCTGGCACAAATGGAGGGTCAATAAGGTTTGCCTCTAGCCTGTGGAAATTTATTGTTTTGAAGAAACTATGTTTTCTTGGGTCATCATCTGCATTCCTGAAACAAAGCAGAAGTTTGTTAATCAGTATGATGTTTTGCCCTAAGATGCTCTCAGGTGTGTCTTTGTGTTGTATACATGACAGTATTTAAAGTAAGGAGAGATACAGACACAGATAAGCACACACACACATATATAATGCAATGCAATTCCTTTTTTCATAACCAATGAACGCTGCATTGCACAACATAAGCAAAGCTGAGAAGCAGAAAACATCCTGATCCCATTACGTATTACTTTACCTCTCAGGGTAAATTAGTCTGGGCAAGGTGCCATGCAAGAGCTGCCGCGCTGCTTCTGGCAGCATGAGATACCCACAGATCCAAAGATCCACTTGAACCAGAACTGAAGATACAGCAGGATGGGGAGGGGGAGTATGACATTCACTGTCCAACAATAAAAGTTCAGTGGTTGGCTCCATGTTGACTAGGACAAGAGTATCTATTACACTCTAGAGTGGGGTACATCGGGTTAATACATCTAGGGCCTGACTCCAAGGAACAACAGTGTGAATACAAAACTGGTGACAAATGACATTTCCGGTTTTATCTTAATTCAAACCAGCTACACTTCGCATCATAAAACTCAGTTATGTCCCTCTAATAAGCACTCCCGGTTTTAGTGAGTCTGTTCATTCAAACGAACTACTTTATAAATGAACAAAGATTTTAAGCAAGAGATTCACAAATTATGACATTAGCAAAAGTATGTGTGCCACTGTCACAAACAATCCTTTACTAATATTGTTGAAACCCAATAATAAAATCCAGAAAGGACTAAAATAATCATAAATACATATTTTAAGTACATCTTGCAAAAAATAACTGCAGACTTCAGGGAGAACTTTTGTTGTAAAAGAAACAGCGAACTGTTCCATTGTAGACACATAGAGAGACTTGTAGGATATTCTAAGAATAATCTGAGCCTCAAAGGTGTCCTTGTTAAAGCATGACCAGGGATGACAGCTTTCGAACTGAGCCTTTAGTGTCAAGGCACACTAAGTCTGAGGTTCAAATTCTAGTGAAAGGAGGAGCAGAGAGGACCACAGTATTTTCTGCACCTATGGATTCTTTTTTTATGTATTATGGATGCACTGGTCTTGACAATGGTAGCATAGGAAAAACATATTTGTCTGGTTTTTGGCCTCAGAAAATGGTAGTTCCTAACATGTTGCTTTTTTCTTTTCCCACTTCCTTACTAAGTCATTTACTTAGCAAAGCGTAAGCCCTCAAGTATTTCTAGACCATGTTCTATGAACAAAATGTAATGCAAATCTTTGGCAAGTCTTTTTATCTTCTCAAGTGTGTAGAAGCACCATATACAAGTAGCAGATTTGTGTGACTATAGAAAATATTCTTTTTTAAAAACCTGATACCATGGCATGTGGAACAGCTCCTCCAGCTTAGCACTGCTGCCAGTTCCTCATATGCTGTCCTGCCTTGGTGCTATCCAGGGACAGCAGAGATGAAACTACCAGCTGCTCTTTTCAGCTGCCGTGTTATAAAAATTGCCATTTTGTGCCTCTGCTGCTTGGTTACCACAGGTTACCACAGCCACTATTAAAAGCACACCACCATGGCCAGAATGCTAAATCACAGCCTGAAGAACAACAGAGGTTGCCATTTGGGCACCCTGCACAATGAAAAAAATGTTGTTTTCAACTCAAAAGAGCCATAGAACACAATTATGAATTTATAGATTAAGCCAATAGGGATCACAGCCCCTGCATATACGTTGTCTTGCAAAATCATCTCCTAACTTAACAGGCTAGTGATAATCAAGTGTTTGAGCAGCTCTCAAGCCTGATGTTAGTTATTTACATTCACTGTTAGCTTGAAGTGCATTAGAGCTGCTGTTCAAATTAACCAGGGTCCTGGAACACCAGTGGGCTAGTAGTGCTGACAATCCTACAGGCAGATGCACACACTAAATTTTACTTTATTTTGCTTTTCCTTTCTGTAACATAAACCAAAAAGCACTAGAAGCTGGTGAAGGCTCCAAAATAGATAGCTGCAGTGCTTCTCCTCTTGATGTATTTTCTGACACCACCAAAGCCATAAAAAGTTTAAAAACATAAAGTTACAGGAACGCCATCTACTGGAACCAACTGAGGCATCTTCCAACGAGGGGGAGATGAACTTCAGCTCTTCCTATCTGACCTGCGCGTTTATGTAACCTAAATAGAGCAAATGAACTCATCCAAACTCTGTCAATTTTGTATTACTCCATTAAAAAAAAAATCGCTTTACAGATTTGGGACATGAAATGTCATTCTGAAAAAGCTTGAATGGGAAAAAGTTATATCTTTCCTGACATAGCCAGTGAAACTGAGCCTTCAGTAACAGTGGAGTATTTTGAAAGGTCAGGTGTACAAAGTAAAGCTGTCCTTGAGCAGCTTTAACTTATGCAACAGGAACTTCTGTAGATAACCCAAGGTCATCTTGTCCTTAGTAGAATTACAGTGCTAATCTTTACATACGGATGAGCTGTCCTGAATAGTATCACCCTGTGTAAGAGGTACAGGCAGGCTTTTCTTCCGTATCATGCCCAGGCACGGTATACATCCTATAGTTTTCCTTCTCAAAGTATGGCACAGAAGAGTAAGAATATCTTAAATAGCGGAAAATTAAAAATAATCTGTGCAATTATCTTTCTGTGTACATTTCTCCTATCGCTGAGAAATAAAGTAGCAGTAAGCAGACAGAATTATTGTAAATTATCCCCTTGGCAAGGGGAACGTGATTACAGTGAGTAGTCTGATGCTGGTTTTGCTTCAGACTTGCTGAATTAACTTGACCAAGTCACTCAGAATGTCTAAATTTCATTTTCCCCTATTCTGAAATTTGTTTACTTCACAAAATGCTGTAAGACTGAATGTCTGCAAAGCATGCTGATTTGTGAAGCAGAATGCTCTAAATGTTTTTGTATTAGATCTATTTTGAAAATAAGCTTTTTAAACATACTAAAAATAATACAGATTTTGTACCAAACATACTCTATGTGCTGTTGAAAGTATTTTTTTTTCTGCAGCCATGCAGAGCTGTTGTGAAAACTCATCAGGCACAAAGAATAGTCATCTTCATTTAGCACTGGAATAATAAGAATATGTATATTAATGATCTATTGCCTTTCATTAAAGTTAATTCTTTCAGGCAAATGTGTTACTAACATTTTGCAAAACTATTCCACATTGTTATGAAATATAAATTTAGAAGATTATCTGTGCATTTTCATTAAGTCCCAGGGTGTATTTGATTATTAGATTGGAAAAGCACCTCAAACATATATTTGTATTCACAGGTGATTCAAATTAAGGTGTATTCTAAAGACAGATACTACCAGCTTCCTATTTTTTTTTACATATTTATTATATTTCTTTTATTTTGTCTGTATTGCAAGTGTAAATCCCCAATCTCTCTCATTAGAAATGCACTAAATAATTTATATACATATATACACATACACATCAGAGGGATCAGAGACATTTAAACTGAAATATTACAAAGCTTAGCTTTCCAATTTTCTTCTTATTGAACAGTTACTTGAAATTGCTAAGTCAGGGACACATCCATCAGTCTTTATCAACCAAAAGCCACTTCAGAAGTACCAAAAAAAATGTTTAGCTTTATAAGAATTTGTGCCCAATATTCTTTTCCTCCCTTTTCTCCCTGGAATGAGTTAGGAAGACCAGAACCTCTACAAGATTTTTTTTAAAAGCACTTGAGTAAAGCAGAGGAGTTAAGGTCTCTTCAGTAAGAGGCCAATGACGCAGCCTTGCAAGTTAGATATCTGCAGGGAAGAGAATCCACATTGCAGATTTGGATTTTTGCCCACATCATTCCAGTAAGTGAAACAGCCTAAGATTCTGCATTCATCTGCAGTATCATAGATGCATGTATCTACTTGGATATCCTTTACCTTTAGAGGAAATAAAATGCAAGAGAAATGGGCTGCTCCCTTCTCCCAGAACTGTGTAGAATCTAACCCCAGAAAATACCAAGAAGGGAACTCCTACAAGTAGTCTGGGATGAAGATGGACAATCACACTACTGCAAGAAAATTTCGTATTTCCATATTATCTTCAAAACCTTCCACCTCTCTCTTTCTAGAAATGAAAGGGAAAATTCAGTACTCTCTAGAAAGTCAAGATCTGACCTAATTGTCAGTAATATGTAAAATAATAATATTGTTTGCAGCTTTAATTTGGCTTTTACAGAGTTTGAGAAGTAAGGCATACCTGCTTCCTAAACGATTCTCTATTTTCTTGGCCAAAAACAGTCGGCAAATATCTTTTGCTTCCTCTGTAAAGCCGGCATGTTCAAATTTCACCTCATCTTCCAGAGTTCTTCTTTTAACCTCATCCTTACCGACCTTTTCTTTGAAATCCTTAAATGGTGTTCGCCCGGCAATCATCTCATAAATACTACACCCCATAGCAAACCAGTCCACAGGATAGCTGTAGTCTTCTTCCTTCAGGATTTCTGGAGCCATATAACCATTTGTCCCAGCCTATTGCAAACACATAGACAAATTTACTATACAATGTCAATAATGAAATGCATACAATTAAACATATTAGTCTATAATTCTTAAAAAATATTAGTAATACAATTTATATAAGTTCTATCCAGAAACTCTGTATAATTGAAATATTTTTTTATCTAAAATTCTGAAGTAGAACTCTGATTTAGTACATGGACTATTTCTGTCTTTAAACATCTTAGCATATGGGAAATCTGTCTTAAATATGCTCTTCAAAGGGGAAATGCCTGTACAATTTCTGCCTGAAATTGGTTTCTTTTTAAATTAATGCTTAGCTTGCTTTCTTCTTCCATATTATTTTTTTCCTAAGATAGTGCTGTTAACTTTGCCCTGTAAACACAACTAGCAGTCAATTTGAAAAGTTAAAAAAAAAAAAAAATCAATGACCCATTCCCTCTCCATTCAGTGGTTATAACTGGTCCAACACAGGGGTCTGCTGCCAATGAGGAAATTCTCATCAAGCCGGCAGCTGAGCTGCATGAGGAGGTTCATTCCCTATTGGTTTCTGGAAGGAAGTTCTACAATAAGGGGCCAAGAAAAACTCCTAAAACCATTGTAAGAAAGTAAACCTATGAAAATTATAATTATTACATGCATTCAGGTGAAAGAACGAGTTCATATTTCCTAACTGAAAAAAGCTCTCTGAATGAAGACTCCTGTATACAGCACTGATGGACCCTTCTTCAGGAGAACTGAGTGCTCCTTGAGCGGGGAATCTGCCCCAGCCCTGGAACATTCCCCCTTGGGGACAGACCGCTCAGTGTTCAAAGCAGCTCCTGCTGCCTCTCCCTCAAGGGAGCTGATTCACCTGGGAGCGAAGAGAGGAGGTCAGCCTCTCTACATGCTTTCTGCTGCGCTGTGACGTGACTGAGGATGTGAGATTCCAATCAGAACAGCATTACCTCGGCCAGCTCAACATTTCCTGCCACATCTGGTGCTATATCTTATTTTGTATTTACCAGATTCAGCTAACAGTGATACCTACGTCAGAAGTTGCTTGAACCTCTTTTATATCTTTTTTAAATACTGGGACTGATGAATTAGTAGTATTATGGTTTAAAATGAAATTACGTCTGTGCAAAATCCCACTAAAAGTTATTCAAGATGGTCATCGATACTGCTACCAGAGTACAGGTAGTGGCAGAAATTCACTCCAACACAAAACAGAGAAAAGAGTAACTACAACTAGACCTCATTTGGGCAAACTATATCTGTAAAAAACACAGCTCAACAGATGAATTTTATTTTATGGTGTTTTTGCAACTTTGGGCACAGTATTTCTGAGTCATATCTCCCTCTAAACTTCAGCTCATGCCACTACACATTACGGCATACACTCTACTGTAAACAATGTGAGCAAGATGAAACATCTTAGCATCAACTACAACATAAGCCTGATGGACAGAAAACTAAATCCACTTTGTTTTCCCTCTATGTAATTTTTTTTTTTTTACTTTTAGGGATGTAGAGCAAAATCCTCCTTTGGTTTGAAAAACCAAAATGAAATGAGGAGAACAAAAAAATCAGCCACTGTCAAAGCAAAAGAAATGGTTAAAAGAGAACTGTTGCCTCCCTCACGAAAACCACAGAAGCAGGGGAGCCATATGGGCACTGCAGCAACTCACATCACTCTGCAGGTAATTCATATTGTTTGCATTGAATTTCTGTAAGTAAAAGATAATATTGAAAGACACCCTGACAGAATTAAATTTTTATGTACAATTACTGTTCCGTTCAGAAAGGGGAACAAGTGCCCAAACACGGACCACAGAACCCAGACCCATCTGGCCTCAGAAGATCACGAAACCTGGAAGGCAGAGGAGGGGCTGAAAGCAGTAGAAAATGTTCGGTACAAAAGGACAGACATAGAGCTCATTGTGGGTTAGTGAACACAGACACTAAACAGGCTTCTGGAATATTTTTTGCCCTTTTTTTTTTTCTTCTGGGAAGCAATAAATGTTCTTATTTTTACTGAAATTAAGTTGAGGCACTAATGCCTTGAAGAACTGATGAGTCATATCATCACCAAATGTACCCTGACAGCACAGTATGGTCTTTCTGATAAGACGTTACTTTGCTGGAACTTAGCATCATCACGCAGGAACTGGATAAATCTGACACAATAGATTCAGAATTCAGCGATCATAAATGTGTCTCAAGGCAGCTCTTTTCAGACTGCCTCTCTTTCCTTCCACTCCTGCTCTTTCTTCCACAGTTGTTTTTTCAAAAGAAGTAGTTGCCACGTAACATCAGTTTCTTCCATATGCATTTGCCACAGAACCTTCAGTAAATCATACGATACAGAAGAACACCACGCTTTGACTTGGGACTTGTGTTTCTCAAGAACAGAGGAAGCAAGACCACAACTGCAGACCAAAAAGACTGCATGACCACAATTTAATAGAAAATAGAGATGGACCAACAACAGCTTCCCACCAGACTGAAAGACTGTGGACGGGGTTAGTGTGAACGAGAATTACACTTGAAAATTCTACGTTAGTAGCACTGAAATCTTTTGAGGTATTGTTGAGCTGATCCAGCTCAATCTGAGAAAAGTCTAGAAACATACATTGTTCCTATATGTCAAACCATTACAATTCAGCATTTTATGAGAGCTGTTCTTCCTCATGGAACTTCATCAAAACTTGAACCTAATCTTAAAAAAAATCTCTCCCAATCCTGAAGCTTTTATACGATTCTTAGTGAAGGAATAGGCTGAGAAACAGGAATCTAAACCTAATCTCATAACCCCTGAGACCCAAACCCCACATAAACATTAGCATTTTATAGCAGAAATGAACACTTTTCACAAGCAGTCAGCAGTGACGTTTAAGGGGGAAGAAACATAAACCAGCAGGGGGAAGAAAGACATAAATCTCTGCAATCTTTATCAAACCAGGAATTTGAAGAAAGGAAGAAAAGAGCTTAAATTTTAGTCATTTCCACTTTTTTCTACATATGTGTAACTTTGGCAAAATCATTTGGGAAAAAAGATGATAAAGCCGTAAGCATTTGCTTTATTAGGGAACACAAAAAAAGGAATTATTCAACCTCTGGAATTGGAAAAACATACATCTTTCAAATGAAGATTTAATTCTATCTTTGGGGAGTAGGTAGCATTAGAGGGAAGTTAAAACCTAACATCCCTACACTAATCATTACAGAGAACAAGATATAAAAATCACATCACCTTTCAAGGAAAAGAGGTCCTGTGTCAACACCAAAGGCAGTCTCAATGACTCAGAAGAGGTCTATTCAAGCAGGTAAAACAGAAGCTTAGTGGAGGAAGTTTTTAAACTGTACAATTCATTAGCAGTAGTGGGATTTGAGCAGGAAAAAACCTGTGTATAGGTGGAAAATGTATCCACTGATTCCCAAAGCAAAGTGAATCAGATTAATGAGTTCAGTCACTAACAGCAGGCCAAGGAGTAAATAAATATACTGTAACTTACACTCAAGTGTAAAAGGGAAAAAAAGGACAGAAAGCAAAGGAATTAAAATATATTATTAAAAAGATAAAAGCATTTTTTTCTGAGAAGGGGTCTATTTTCCATGGGCTGGTATTGAATATTTAATCCAATTAGAATTATCTGACCATGCTTCAAATGGATACCTCTAAGTATGGGTTACTGGTATGTCTATCACACAAAAAAAATCATTAGGTTTGTATGATTTTGTAGTTGTTTCCACTAAATACAATTTATAAGTAAATTCACAAGTTGTGTACTAACTGGAAAACACTTTTTCTTACTAATATTATTAACAGATCTTATTTTACCCAGGTAAATTTCACTCCTTTAACGGAAACAGGCAAAATAAAAAAAACAAAACACTCAAAGTTTAATTCCTTTGTTGTCAACTCTACTACTACTAGGAAGTGCATTGGGTTTTGACTGAGACTAAAAGCAAGCACATTAATTTCTTCTTTCCTGTAGGATTCCTGATAAGATCAGGAAACATTTGAACATATGTGCTGACTGCTCAAGTGATCTCATAGAGACACATAAGCACATGGAATTCCCCCTTCACTGACCTGGAAGCGTCTAATGGAACACAATTAAAACAATATTACAAAGGAGCTAAAGAAAGTTATATTACCCCAACTTTCTTACAGAAGGCAGAAATCATGTGCCATTGCAGAGGAACACAACTTTCTGAAGTGTAGTCAGTGTAACACTAGCTATTTTCCACTTGCACTCCATCTAATACTGTCTTTTGTGACGATGAGCAGGATGCCTTACTTGTATATGCTGTTTGAAATAAAAAAATAGTCATTAAATTTCAGTCAATTAAATTTCAATTTACTTGCTTTTGAAAAGGGTTAAAAGATCTACTTCTCCCTTCATTTCTGTATCTTGAACACAACCCAAGATACGATTTTTCAATAATCCTCTAAAATGTAATGACGAATGTTGTCCTTGGACACATTAGTGAAGAAGTTCTGTTAAGTGGAGTTTTTGCTTTGAGTGTGGTTTGACAAGGCATATTAGAAATGACTCATCTGAAAGTATACAATTTTTTTTGGTGAAATGTGATCCTGCATAAATTTTTAAAAGGTCACACAATTATAATCTTTTAATAATACAAGATATGATCCAGAGAAGCACTAAGTGCACTCAGTCCCCAGTACAGTCTATGGGTACTTGGCACAGCACAACTCGGAGCAGAACAAGACCCACGGTGTAAGTCCACTCATACGTCCTGCGCACATTGCTGTCCAGAGAAGGGGAAGTTCCTTGAACACCACCATTATCCCAGCTTCTAGTAGATGCAGTAGAGAAAGAAACAGAACTCTCTGGAGTTTACATCAGCACAGAAACAGGCAAATGAGGAGAAACAGGATTTAGAGATCTCTACCTTTTCCCACAGATCTCTGCAAAACAAACTCAATTGATATTACAAACCAAACAGTGAAGCAAATCAGAATGTCTATCTTTTGTTTGCCATGGCACAAGAACTGTTGAACAGAGGAAAAAAAACAAGCTGAGTTTAGCTCTATCAGCTGTTTCCTGGGGCTCGGTCCTTCCTTCCTCCAAGGGGTGCCACTGCCTGCTTTGTTCTCTTCTCCAGCTGTTCCTCCGCTCCTCCAGCAATGGCCTTAACAGACCCTGCAGGAATGCAGGAGCAGACCACAGAAAACTCTCCTCCGCACACCAGCTAATAGGCCCTAGATGTAGAGAAGCTCAACTGATCTGCCTCTGTCATTCACTTTACAATGTTCATTTTTCTCTCAAGACCCACGGTGAGGAGGAACGGAGCATGACTGAAATGTGTCACACACAGCTGTAGCTCCTCCACACTTCCTTGCCACATGTTCAGGAAGCCAGTTGATCAAATAAATAGGCAACTATCTTTTAAAAGAAGATAAAATCAAACCTCATTAGGACAAAAGGCACCCTTTAAAAGTCTCAGAGAACAAAGATTTTGACATATTAATGCTTAGCACAGGGAAGGCGCTTATGATGGGACGGCCCATCATAAATTGATGGGCTACTGATTCAGAACATGAGGATGACTCTCCAGAGTACCAGGAAAAGATAAGGAGAAAGACTGTGTAGGAGCTTAGGAGATACTGAATCCCACATGCGTACACAAAATTCAAGACCAACATTCTTTTCATTTTCACACAGGAACATAATTTTAACAGGGAAAGCTGTCTACCTTGAAAAACTCCACACAGACAAAAGCACAAAAGGGGCAAAACAAATTTCTGCTATATTAGAAAAAAGGAAACAAAATTGCCTCCGGGTTCAAAGTCACTAACTGAAGTAGCAAAAAGTCCAGAAGCGGTTTCTACTCTTTTAAGCTTGGACATCAGTAGTCACTGGAATCAAGGACTTCTGTGACAGTAACGGCAGGCCACCTCTGTGCTCACGCTTGGGAAGGGACACAGTTACAGCATGGTTTTCAGTTTAGATTCACACTATATGAAAATCAGAGGGGAAAACAGCTTGAGGAAGGACGGTCTAGTAACTAGGCACCAATTTTAACTCTGGACTCTAGAGCATCTCCCTTTTTCCCTCTGTGATCACACGTTAATCACTATCTTTGCCTCAGGTCCCCACTGCAGACAGAACCTGCTAACATCCCCACTTCGGTGAAATGTAACCAGAAGAAATACGCATTCACAGATGGTGAAGCAGTCAGACAGTATAGGGATGGAGCACACAGGACAGAGAGAACACTCAGTACAGACTCATAACCACACAATTAGAATCCAAGAATTAGCAGGGTTCTCTAGTCTTCCTGTAACATGATTTTCACTTTAATTTTCCTTTAACTTTCTCCTGACCATTTTTCATCTATAATGTTGGAATATTAATACTTCAGAGATGTTTATGGTTTTATTATTTAATGACCACAGAATATTCCATAAACGATGTTCATATGGGAGAAAATTCTCTATCTTTATAATGAATGCAAATACAGTAACACAATGCCTAAGTGGCTTTCTCAAAAAGGGGACATCAAAGAGAAATTCTGTGTTGGGTGTCAGTGTGTCTGGGGGGAAAGGACCACACAGTGTCCTGAGAAGGGTGTTGCCCCTCTGATCCAGGTACGGCCTCTGTAGATGAAGCAGTGCAAATGACAATGAGGCCTGGACAGTCACTGTCTACCCCTGAAATCCATGGGATTTCATCCACCCTGTCTTTCAGGATTATGACTGATGCTGCAGGTACAATTCTTTCACATGTAAATCTAGGAAGATGGTTACTGGCTGCATCAGACCAAAGGCCCATATGGCCAGTTTACTGTCTGTGAACTGGCCAAAAAATGAATGCATTGATACTTCTCTATTTCCTAGACTCCAACTGTTCGCAGTTCAAGAGCTTCTGAGACAGAAATGGTTTCTCTCAACAAAGTTGTCTTCCATCAACTGTCCACTCTCCCCTGAACCCAGATAAATTCTTAGACCCTACGAGATCTTTTGCCAAGTCCTGCAGCTTACCTACACATTGTGTTAAGAACCACCTCCATGTATTTTAAACCCGCTACCTTTCACTAGTGGATTTTAAACTTGAACAACAATTAAAAACAAGTTTTTGCTTCCTTATGTCTGTAATTTCAGGATTTTGTCTTTAGAAAAATCATCATTTGTTTGTTAACTGAAACTACTCATCACATGTGTGGTCCAATATGAACAGAAGTACTGCATTCCTCACCCCACAGCTTACAGTTCCTGCAACACTGCTTCTGGTCAAAGCTGTCAAATCAACAGATCAAAGAACTACACTGTCAGCCAAATGCTGCATTTCTTACCCAAAATAAAAACATCTTAGACAATGTTGAACCAGTAAGTGGCTCACTAGATTATTTACCAAAAAGATCATTCCAGAACTTATATTATTTTTTATAATAAATAACGAGCCTCAAGAGACAAAGGGGCTAAACAGTAGTATTTAGCATTTACATAGCATTTTTCATGTTTAAAGAGCTTAATTAAGCTTTATACCAGCTCTGGGAACTTGACAAGGAATCTTATCTCTTGCTTTTTTAATAGAAGATGAGACAGCATTTATTAACTGCCAGATCAAACTGAATGAAGAACAAGGTTAAAAGTCACGCAGAGACCTGATGCTACATCTTAAAGTGCCCCAATGTCTTTTCCCAGACAGAACAACATGTCTCAAGGGTGGCGCGTCCTGTGTAGGAAAAGCAATTCATAGGACACATTGCATTCTCATGATTTTAGATGACTACAGGATCCCTTCTGTCAACTCCAAAACTGCAGGAGGCAGAATGATCCCACAAAATCATTTTTGCTCACTTCACTTTCATGATCATGTCATTCATAGTGGGTAAGGTTGCATTCTGTAAATTATATGTTTCAGAGATTAAAGAAATCTAAAATACCTGTCATGATGATGCACTACATAACACTCGCAATTATAAAAGTTTTTAGGAACAAAATTCTGCTAGTAAAACATAACCAAGTTTGCATGTCATACTTTAAAATGCATAAGCAGAATGGTGGTTTTGAAACTGTAAAATAGTAGCAAGTCACTCTAATCTTGAGTGAATGAAGGGCTGTCATTTTTCAAAGTGCAAAGGAAGAATAAATTTTTGCAGAATCTTATCCAATAAGAATGCCATGTGATAATGACCAAAGGTCAACTGTAGAATAGCTTGCTGAGTTATTTTTCATTTCACAGCTCTGAACCCTCCTCCCTCTTTTCAACTGCCTTAGACTGCAAGGTACATGCAGATAGATTTCCTTCTGTTATCCTAAGAAATAGAATCTTACAATAAACAAACAGACAGGGGGGCAAAAGGACATTCTGAGTAAGATTTTAATCAAAACATGTTTTTCCTATAAAAATATTATGATGTCCTTCAAATACACAAAACATAGCACAGGAAAACTGTGAAGAAGGTTGAAACCTCTGAAGATACGAATGCATTTTTATAAATACTACAAAAATATGTTTGTCTTGTTTTGTCACAGTTATTATGTCAATATTTAAGCTCTCTGGCTCACATGCATCTGAACAAAAGTACTTCATAATTTACGTGCAATAGTTGCTTTGCACAAAAGCCATGCCCAGGAAGGGCAGAAAGTTCTTCCCAAAATAAAAATACACACTGACTTCTACAAAAATGGAATTACGTAATTTATATTTCGATATGTGGAGGATATGAGGGTACTAATCAGAAGAACATGCTCACTTTACTCACAACCATTACTCTTTTGGATAAGGGCAGGAGCATTTGACTCACATACAAGTGAATTTTGAGTTGCATGAGAAAAAGTTGCAGAGACTTCAAGAAAAAGGATGCCAGGTCACACTGTTCAAGTGGAAAAATTTGGGATGGAGGGTCCTCGTTTCTGTCATATGCAAAAAGAACTAGTTCCAGAATCAATCAAGTAAGCACATAACTCAACAAAACATTTTTCCTATGCAAAAGCCATCTTTACGGGCTCTCAGTTTCTCCTTGTTGCCTATTTCAATTACATAAAACAAAGAGAATATCAACATTTAAAAAGGTGTCATTTGAAAAGACAATCTAGTTGATGCATGGTATGATTAACACATCAGAACAGATGCTACACGCACATCTGTATGAAAAGTCATAGCAATATTTCCTGAAGTCATCAATAATTCTGTTATGACTGGCAAAGAGTTTATTTCTGTTTCCAGTGATGTCAGGAAGAACTCTGCCTGAGTAGGTGTGCATATACACGTTTCTAGGTAGATCGCACAGGTACATGTACACATCATGAGAAGATCCCATATGATCCATATTTGTTTCAGAAATTAAAAGTACATTGTAAGGAGCTTTAAATTGCCTTCTACATCTTTTGTTTCCAAGACTGTTACTGTTCCAAACTCTGTAATTATTGGTGTACCAATTACTCGCAACTGCCTATATATGTTCAAAATAACATTCCCATGGAAAGCCAGATGTTTCTACTTGCTGCTTTAGCAATTGAAAAGAAAGGGACAAAACTAAGGCTGCGTATCCAACTCTTTCCAGACCTTTGTAAGCAGCATTGTTTCTGAAAGCAGGGTATTTTTGTTCATAATAGTTACAGACAATCGGTACAGAGCACACAAACATTTCTCAAAAAGAGTATACGGAATGACAATACTTAAAGGATACCAAGACTACTTCTTCAATTACGTCAGGATTAAATCAGCAGCAGCACAATGCTTTTTATGCAGCATGAACACACATTACTTCTTAAGAAGACCACATTAAAGTCACCCATCTAAATTCAATAATCCTTTCCACCCACAAACAAAATAATCTTTGGCTGGTAACCAGTACATAAACATTATAGTTTCATAGAAATCCTCACTGAAAACTTGGAAAATGTCTAAAACAGGAACTAGTTAACTAGCCTATCACTTGTGCCATGTGATAACCTAATCACCTAACAAGATTTGCAAAAAGGATTTATGGATCCTCCAGCCAATGTCTGGGCCATGTACATTTATGTATACATGAGAGGCTAGGAATTTTTTTGATGCTTTGAAAGCAGAAATTTATCTCATGAGAGGTGTGCAAAACTTTCAGAATGCATTGAAATACCGTATTTTTTGCAATCTCTATTATAATAAACACACAGATAAATCCATATACTACTCAACCCTGTATAAGGAATGATGAAAGTCGTCACATGATGTTTCTACTTCATAATATATAGTAAAGAAAGAGAGACAGAAAAAACTGCAGAAAACTGCTGCTTTGTTTCACTGCCTATGCTGTATTAAGAGACATTTTCATACCAGCGTAGTGACAGTCAGACACACAGAGATGAACATTTTTTAAGCAGGTGCCCAAGATCAGATGTTTACTCCACATTTGTTTACGTGTCTCTTCCTGATATATAAAAGGCATGGAAGAGTTTTCTACTTTGTTTGTTCATAGAGAAGATCCACTTAACAGCTGAAGAACCAGAGAGATTATGAAAAGATTAGCACTCAGGAAGAAAAACCTAAATTGCCAAGAGAGATTTTTAGACAGCTGTTTAAAAATCTTAAATTACTTTATCTTTAGCATTTATCTAGTTCACACCTGCAGAAAACAATTTGGAAGAAAGTGCTCTGTTTTTAAAAAGGCACCATTCCGCTTCTCCATTCAAGAGTATGAGACTAAAACAGGATCTCCATGCTCAGAATAAATACAAGCTTGTAATAAAAGTAGCTTTACTGAATACAAGGGTAGCTTGCATTGTAGAAATCTGTTCAGTGTGAGCAAACTGTTAAAATATGACCCAGAAAAGCATATTACTCTTTTTCCTCTGAAACAGTACTTCAGCAAAACAAGGAACTCAACAGTTGCTGCTACTGATATCTCTAAGAAAAAAAACGAGAAATAAAATGAAAGATCAAACAACTCAAGCTCACAAGCTTTCATTAGACAGCAGAAAAAAGAAACAACTTTTTTTTTTAATATATCACCTTTGAGAAACACCACAACAGAACGCAATTTTTTAAATTATTTTGACCTTACATTTAACAAATAAACTGTCTTAATTCTTCATAATACATGTAAAACTGGCTAAGCAAAATTTATCTTAAGAGATTAAATAAATGTCCATTAACTCTACCAGACAGGTAACCCATGGTTTCATTTGGTACTAGTGATATTGGCTAACTACTTTCAGGCAGTAGAATGACTTAATATGATTAAAGCAAAGTTAGGCATTATTCTCATATGCCAATAGAGCAGTATTTTAAGCATGATATGGAAGAACCAGGTCTTAAAAGAGGGTTACAACGTTACAAGGCTCTAAAGTCTTACTGGAGATATGAATGGAGCCCAAATGTATTACAACATCCCTCAAAACAGAAGGATTCTTTGCAAATGGATAAATAAATTGAAATGAAAAAGTTTTACGTTATAGTAGTATTTTTCCTACAATTAGTGACTGAAAATTGTAATCCTTAAATCATCAGTTCAGATCATCACCCAAATCCTGAAACAGCTTTATGATGTTAGGCACTTCAGCCACCCATACAGTACAATACAGATTTGGCCTGGAGGAATATATTTTCTGCTTTAGCTTATAAAATTGTCCATATAAAACTGTGTCCACATAATGGTATAACTGAATAAATTTAATTTAATAACTGTCTTGGAGCCAAACCTCTTTTTGGGTGAAAAACCCCAAACCCATACAAATATCTTCTCTCAAGACTTTTCCCAAGTGATAACAATTTGGTAGTCATACTCAAAAATCATGCTATGATATAAATTTTCTGCCAATTTTAAGTCACAATGTAACTGTGATTAGTAAACAAAAATTAATTTAACAGCACGATTTTTATTTTATTACATGGGTACATGGTGAAGCTTAATGCAACAGATTTTGTAAGGGTGTTTCTAGGTCTCCACGTGTATGACATTCTCATAAATAATAGTAATATCCAGCTCTTATGTTTTTTTCTAGTAGCTTTCAAATGACTCAATTTGGGTCAGTTAATAGAAATGCAAAATAATACTGGGAATTATTATTAATTTAACTCCCTCATAGTTACGATATTTCTAGTTTCTTCCTTCTCCTATGCCAATTTCCTGTATGAATAAAACTGCTTTTAACAGAAATTCTCTATAACACACTACGATTGTGTAGTATAATATTCAATACAGTTTTTGCTGTAGTAAAAGCACCCATATAATGGTGAACAGTGCTTCTAAAAACAATGAACAACAGAAAAAAACCCATTCTAACAACATCATGACTTTGTCATCGAAAGTGAGGAGGAACAACTGCCTTGTCCACTGCTACTCTGAGATTCTACCCAAATACCAACAGCAGTGGTTAGACATTTCTGAGTACACTCTTTCATTTCGTTTTTTTCTTCTTCTGACAAACTCCACATATTCACAAGTAGTAAAAACTGCCCTTCAACAAAATTATTTTTTCTGATCATAATAACTGCATGCATCTGTAACTTGTAAAACACAGTAAAGTTTGTAGCTTTAAGTTCACTGATCAGAATGCCATCTTCACAAACAAAACATTCCCATTTCACATAAATTCTACTTAAAAACCTGCCTTAGCTTTCACAGAAACTGTATTTGCATATCTAAAACACAATGCAGCCTCATTTTAAAATTATTTCCCATCTAAAAATATATCAGTTTCCATGATTGCTTGCACTGAGAATTAAAAACGCTCATACATTTTTTTCTTAAATTGCCAGGAAAGCAAATATCCTTCAAACTACAAATTACTGTGCTAAGTAACACCATCCAAAGATGTGTGCACTTCAAGCATGATGGAAAAGGTTACTAGCAGGTCCTCTCTCCTACTGAATTTCTCCAGAGTAACTTGAAAGACTGGGAGTTTTTACATTAGGCAGTTAGACCAGTTTATAATGTTGCTTCTGTTTCTTCATATTCTTAGTGTATTTCAGACACACTCGTTCATTATATACAAGCTCCCGACACCGTGGGAGAAATACGCTTTTTTCATAGTTAAGCTACACCAATGCATCTTGGTTGTGCAAACCTCATGACATTGTTACAACTCTGGGTTAGTTTGGGATGACCCCAGGCACAGCTGAGGTGCTGTACAGTCTAATTCACACAGCAAAACCCAGTTGGTCATCCATCTCTCTCTTCTTACACATGCACACAGGCGTGTATATTCCCAAACTCTCATCAAGTCTGGTAACTTTGTCAGGAAATAGTTTGTGGGGGGAGGAAGGTTGCCAATGGTTTATTGTGCAGCACCATGAACACCTGCAATACAACCAGTAGCAACACTTCAAGAGTAATCTAGAAGAAATTGTATTCTTCTAGGAGCAAAAACTGAATACACAAGGAGTCACATCTTTGCTGCTCATTATAAAAACAAGTAAGTGGTTAAATCCCTGATTATGCACTATTGCTCAAGGCACAAGGCTCTTAGCCTCTCTAAAATGACTGGGTCAAGAGTTTATCATAAGAGAAACAATGGGCCAACTTGATTCTACTGTTTCTGTGTAAAAGAAGTTATTTTACTACATATAGCATCTAGAGAGTTAATTAACCAAATCTTCTTACCACCTGTCTCTTAGAATGAAATGACCATGTAAGGTCTTTAGCAAAGAACAAATCCCAGGGAATTAAGTCTTGGACTCATAATGCATTAGAAATAGAACAGCTTCCCTTCCCACTGCCCACATTCCATGAATTTGTACTCACCCTCTGAGTGATGCTTTTTCCGTCTTTGACTTGCACTGCCAATCCAAGATCAGAGAGTCTGCAATTACCATTGTCATCCAGGAGGACATTTTCTGGTTTCATGTCCCGGTACACAATCTTGATGGAATGGAGATGCAGAATCCCACAAGTGATCTGAGCCGAGTAATACATGACCCTGTTCATTTCCAAACCCCTTTCTCCCACATTGTAGATGTGATACTTTAAATCCCCTCCATTCATGAGGCTCATGACAAGACACAGATGGCTTTTGCTCTCATAGGCATAAGCTAATGTGACTATGAAAGGGCTGTTGACCTTCTCCAGAATCTCTTTCTCCAATAGTGCCATCTTCTCTCCACCTTTCTTTTTCAACCTTTTCTTATCTAGTTTTTTGCAGGCATACATCTTGCCAGTATTTTTCACCTGGATGGCACAAACCTAGAGAAGCAAGATGCACAAGGAATAGGAATAAACATACAGACGGGAACATCAAGGGCAGTAACAGTCAGGAAATGGGGAATCACAGATACCTATTACTAGCTGCTGATGCTAACTTCCATGGCAGATTATATTACCAGAGAAAATAAGGAAAAAACAAGCATACAATCTATTCTGTTCTGGACCAGTATATGGTGGACCTTATGAAAAGTTCTTGAGGACACCATTAGTAGACACGTATTAGAAAATAAGATGAACAAGGAACCATTCTCTGGCCGTGAGAGTAAGTGGCATATACAGCTTGCACCTGTATAGCTAAACTCTCTTGCATCTTAAAAAAATGTAGCCTCATTCGTATTGTATTTTGGGAACAGATCCTGATCTGTACTATTTCCTAAACTGCACCTAGGAATTATCTGAGGATGTGTGAGCTAGCACAGGCTAAAATGGTGCCAAGGAGCAGACTAATTAGCTAAATGGACAGTCATGCAAGATTTTTGTAAAGAAGCCTGCTTTTTCACTAGCATAGATATAGAATATAAAAATTTTAGAGTAGCTCTTCACTAACAGGCATTTGGAGCCTGTACTACAGTACAGATAACAAACCCAGGCTAATTTCTGGGAAATGGACAATCTGAAGGAGCAAGTTTTGCAAAACCTTAGACAATTTCTTAATCCATTGCCAAGTTCCTATTTGCAAACCCACTGCTGGTCTTGAAAGGGGACAGATGACCCACATCCTTAAAAGTACAGCTCTTACCTCTCCAAAGCCACCTTTGCCCAGCACTCGGAACTCATAGAAGTATTTCTCAGTTACCGGCTGCTTCTCAAAAACTTTCCATTGGAGGAATTTGTCATAGAAGGGGCTGGTCTGGAAGTCCTGGAAGGGCTTGCCTTTAAGGAAGAGTTTAGTTTCCTCCTTGGCCAGCTGCATGACATTCTCATAGTCTTTTGCAGTAGCTGCCTGGCATTTGCTGGCCAAGTCAGAGCTAATGAAAGCCAGATAGTTTTTGGCGCCTTCCTTAAGAAAATTTGTGATCATATTCTCCATGGTACTGCTCTTGGCATTGTCCTCTGCCAACTCCCAGTTTGACACCTCATCCAGGAAGTCCCTAGCTACCACATATTCCGGCACTGTCTCTAAGAAGTCTCTGAAGAATTTTTTGCCAATGGGCTGCTGCTCACAGATGCTGTCATAATCAGCGACAACGGACTCTCTGACCTCTTTGCATTGATCAATCTTGGGCAGTGAGAGGCTCTTACGTCTCTTTTGTATCTCCTTGGCGTCTCCTTCTCCACTCTTCCTTGCCTGCAGATAGGCTGTGTTGGCAATCAGGTTGTCAAGCCCCCCCATGTCACACATCTTGGCAAGCTCTTGGGGTGGCAGAGCCTGGCTGAGACAAAATGAGTAACTGGCCCAAGTGCCGTGCTGCTGCTGCTCTGCCCTTCTCCCTGCTAGTGGTGTGTGGGGGCTTCTGAAAAACACCAGAGAGACTAACTGCTTTTGCATTAAATACCTCTCAAGGATTTTCTCTAAGTACCTTTAGGTATACACACCATTTGTGGAAAGTGACTGGTAAGAGGTTTCTCTGTAAGGAGCTTTGAGTTTGCTATGTATAGCTGAGGAATGACATCCTAGGCGAACCTTCCTACTGGCAGCACCAAATGACTGCAGTTCAGCTGGTGTTTTTCAGAATGGGCCCTGATAACATTTAAAGGTACCAAGATTCCCTCTACATGCACCGTCCCCGGCTGCTGAGAACATGCAGAGATTCCTGTCTGCAATACATGCAGACTCCAAACACACTGGCACTCTAGCCACCATTAATAGGACAGAGTCCTGGGTTAAGCTGAGACAGAGTTAACTTTCTTCATAGTAGCTAACGAGAGGAAAGAACTCTGTCTCAGCTTAACCCAGGACAGACAGCCTCATATCTCCCTCGCTCAACACAGAGAACACCAATGTACTAAGAATTACATAAGTTGGGATCTGGTTTTATAAAAAGCTTTTATCATAAATCTGCCATCCCTGAAATAGAAGTCGACATAGACAAACATGAGTCAGTGAGCTTTAAATTATCACACAATTCACTGCTTTGAGCATTCACACTTCCAAAACTCAAGTTATACTCAACGTCATGACTCTGAGCTCCACAGACACTTCGTGCAAACCCTGATGCCTCATGTGGCTCTGTCTGAGCGGATTACATGCAGAGGCTAAAACCTGCTGCTCGTCTAAAAATAATGATCCATATATACGAAACAACATACAGTTCTGACTTCATCTCCTACCCACAGAAGAAGGAAAACCACTTCAAACAACCAGCCAAACCTTGCCAAGCCACTTCCATGTTTTATTGTGGCCTCAGTTTCTTTTCCCTGCTGAGCTTTATGACAGTAAGTGGCAGGATGAGAAGGTGGCAAAAGCATATGGCTGAAGCAGCATCAATACAGGGCCAAAGCTGATTATAACGAAGTGAAGGCAAATTCCACCTGACTTCACTCACTGGCTGCCTACCAGGAAGTCTGTGCCCCATTTTTTCCCCAAAAGAATAAAAATCATGTGTCACACTTACTAGGCTAAGCCCCCTTCTTCTGTGGGGACATGTGATTTGGCTGCTAAAGCTTTAAATCTAAGGAAGGTATTACGGGAACTGGGAAAGCAGTTCCATGATTCTTCCAGTAGCAACGGGGTCAAGCTGTACTCTCGAGGTCAAGGTCAAGTTTCCTTTTCTCTTTTTTTCACTCTTATAACAAGTTGAAGAGCTGAATCACAAAAACTAAACATCAGGAGTTACATGAGGCATCTCTTAGACTTCCCTACAGTAAGTGCTAAGCCCTTCTAGGCTGCTTTTTGTAACTACTGCTATGTAGTATTTTGTTTTTACATGCTTAATCCTGTCTGCGTTGAATCCATTTGACATATAACTCATGCTTATAGTCTACAAAATTACAGTAGAGGTGTGTTTTTCTAGCTGTGTTTTCATAGCTGTGATTGAAGGGGCCATCCATCGCAAACCACTGTGTGTGCACGCGAACGCGGTGTACTCTGAAGCAGAGTATTTGAAAGTCCTGCTTGTACAGCACTCACCAGTCCTGCCAGGTGAATGTAAGCACAGGGCAGAAGGTTACATAAAGGGATAAATAATGCAGCCAGCAGAGTAAGCAAAACTGAAAAAAGTTAAAGGACGAAATGTGGAATTCTGCTGGTGGCTTTCCTGAAAATGGTACTAAAAGCAACATATTCCTATAACATCCTGGGTAAGAAAGGAGGTAACAAAAGCTTTTATTTCAGGTCCTAAAATTCAGCAGGGCCTTTTTTACATTTAGCAAGAGTGTCACCACAGCTCAAACTTAGAGTAGCAGTACAAACGGCTAGTAGTTGGGGACCTAAGGGTGAACTCAAGAGTACACCAGCTACTGATACATTAATGTCCAAGCAAATCAAGAAAATACCTAATGTTTTTGGTATCTGCGTAAGAAAGACATGTTCACAGCTCCAAAAAATCATTCTGCTCTGATAATTAGAATCTTTCCTGATTTCTATGGAACATAAGCTTTCTCTAAAAGAACACCATAGGAAGCAAAACAAATGTTTCCCTTCATAATAAGTGAAACAATACAATCTTTAGACACACATTCATTATTCCAGTCACTTTTAAGAGAAAACTTGAGCTAGATTTGCTGAATTATCCAAACCTGCCCAGCACTTATTAAACAATGGAGAAAAGTAGATCAGCATTAATCGGAGTCGATAACGGCTATTTAAATTGGTGTTACCTACTCATAAAACGGGATGTTTGGGTGCGAAGCAAACCTGGTTTATTTTGCATGTACCAGAGGTGAACAAATTCAGGACTAAAAATGGGTACTTAATAAGAACTATGCTAGTGGAATATCAGGGTATGGTTTCAAACAGAAGACAAAGCTCATAGAAAGACTGAGACTTAAGCTAATCTTCTCTAAATCACAGAGAAAATATGCAGGACTTAAAATTCAGTACCTTATGTTTGAGGTGAACCTCTGGTTACTGGTCAACAAGATACTTGTGATACACAAAGAGATACGTACAAATACCAGCTGCTTTGATTTCAACAGTAACTTTCCTCATCGCTCATCTGTGTTAACACCTGTTTGAGCTGACACTGTGGAAAAACCTTCCTACAGTTAACATTCTCAGCTACTTCTGTCATGCCTGTTAAGTGAACTGAAAGCAGGGTGAAAATTACTTTGGTTCTTTACATATTCACCTGTAAACCAAAGCAAAATTAAGAAATATGTCTTCTGATGGGACTAGATGGAATTAAAAGAGAATGAAGCCTGCAAACAAATTATGGCAGAGAAAATTGGTGGTAGACAAGATAAAGTTTAACTTCTACAGATAAAAATTATTTCCACATGCAACCAAATTTTCTTTTGCGATCATTTTAGGAAGAATCCTTTTACACAAACAGAAAAGCTAAGATTAAATACTCCCCAACAAGGTAAATGCTATAGACACCTCATGACTACTGTTAACCTATCCTATGTTTGTTTTCAATTTTAAGAGACATCATCTGGGATAATAACAACCAACGTGATACACTGTAACAGTGACACAGAAGATTTTTTTTTAATCTCAGTGTGTAATGAGACACAAGCTATATTTAAAAAATTCAAAATTTTAAAAACAAGAATACAAGTATTAAACAAAACCACAGTAAAGTCTGTATGTATGCATGCTTGATGACACAAAACTGCCACTGGAACTACTTCATAC
The DNA here is from genome assembly GCA_013400615.1 of Syrrhaptes paradoxus. NCBI lineage: Eukaryota > Metazoa > Chordata > Aves > Pterocliformes > Pteroclidae > Syrrhaptes > Syrrhaptes paradoxus. Next base: position 27,642 of record VZTO01002410.1, read on the forward strand.
AGTGAAGATAAAACTCTTTAAATATATTTAAAATAAACAGAACAACATTGAAATAAATCTGCTGAGAAATGCATTAATCTTAAACATTTAACATTATAATTTTGAAGTAAACAATGATATGCATAAAATATTGCTTCAATTTCACCCAAGTTTATTAACCACTTTATTAAGCCTGAATTTGTTACAGACTTAAAGCATTAATTCAACCTATTACACATATTAAAAAAACCCACAGCATACATTCAGATTAATAGTAATAACTTTACATATTTAGGGAAAAGACAAAGTCAGAGGCAAGCATTTAAATATTTGTGAGGAAAAAAAAATCACAATTCATATAAAAAAGATTATATATTGAGGATTTCCACACAAACAAAACAAGGCTTTCTCCCACTTCTGAAACACTGTAATCAATAAAATTATTATAATGAAATTTCTTTTAACTTAATTTTCGTGAAACCACAATTTAACATTTTTCCTTAGATTTAATTAGCACCTATTTTCCCTGGGATATTTAAATTATCAGTTTTGTTTGCTTTCTATATTAGTCATCTAACCAGCAAAATTGTTTATGCCCTAGTTAACTCACATCAAGTATGTGTCTTTGTACCAAAAGTCTCTGGATTAAAAATAGATGTCTCCATGAGCTTTAACAGAAATACAAATTTTAAAATTATTAATGTAGTTAAATTTTAATTGTAGAAATCATGTGCAGAATATAACAGAGCAACAGACTTAGAGATGGAACAAAACAAATTTTCTAAAGTCATAAAGAAAACAAATTAGAAATGTTCAGTATAATGTGATGGAAAAAGCACATAGCAAATGCTTTACACAGTATTCATTTTAGATTAAAAACCAGAATACTTTCTAAAAAACTCACTGTGTTTTTTGGATGCAATATTACTTAGAAAACTATTTATTTATCCTGACAGTAAACTATGCAGCACATCAGACTTACAGGTACGGATGCCCTTTCAAATTAATTAATTTATCTACGCAAGAACATGAAATAAACTGCAGTTAGGGTATCATCTGCACCACCACATTTCTATGCTCTGATACAGTTAACACTCAAATCGGAACAGACACAGTTGTTAACGTAGTGTCTCTCCTTTTTCAGTTGTGGGAATATCTGCAGTAAGACTGACCACTGCCTCCTCGTACAGCAAAGAGCACCCAACAAAACCTCACCGACACGTTCCATTCTTTCGCATGAGCATGTGGCATAAGATACACACTACTTCAACAAGTTCAACAGAAAACCAAAAACTTCCAGTGTTTTTATTTGCCTATTCTCTGGACTACCCAGTCCTGCTGGCAGAGGGGACAGCGATTATTCTGTTTCACCCACAAGGACATGCAGCAATTGTGGAAGGAATGATTGCATTCTCCCCAAACCACTGAAAGAGAAGAAAGAACACGTTCCAGTCACACTCAGCTGTTCAATCAACACCTACGGCACGGTCCAAACTACCATTCTCAGCTTTAGAGACAAAATGGGTCATCACTGAATTATTCACTGAGATTGGATTACGGTGGTCATTCTAAAGATAGCCGCTTGTCTGTCATCAATCCTTTTATTTATTTTCAATTACAAAAAAATAAATGCATACAATCTCACCTTCTTGTATAAAGTGATACAGTTCTGTGAATGTATAAACACATTTATCAGTTCTGTCCAGGAGATAAGTGCAACTACCTAAATTTTTCACTTTATCTTCCTCAGTACCAAAATATAGCCAATACACTGCTGACTTACTGTCACACAAGAGCCTATCACCAAATTCTCATCTGAAATGCAATGTTGAAACTTAACCCTATGACATCAAGGAGGTACTTTTGACACAGTACATAGCCTCAAAATGGGATCTTAGACCAGAAGTTATTCACAGGCTACAACTGCACCAACATAACAGAAAAAGTTATCTACTGTCCATCTACTCCTGAAGAGTATTATTTACTTTGCTTTTTCCCTTATTAGTTCATACCTTCTTTATTGGAACACAAGAGTACCAATAAAAGGACTGCTGTAAATTATGCTTTATTTTCTCTCTGACTATCTTAAATAGGACACTTAAAAAGCCAATTAAGATATCTGGAACAGGAAATACCTGTTCTCATTAAAACAATTAAAAACAACAGTGGGTTAAGTTTGAGACAATATACTTCAAAACAGAAAGAACAAGGGTGTGGAAAGGTTTACCACTGGTTTAAAAGTTGACTTGAAGGCTTAAAGTGAACTCCTTAAGACAATTTTCACTATTTCTGATTTAAATATATCAGAATTAAGATTTGCATACATTGGCATGAAATTGAGAGTATGTTTCTCTTTAAACAGCATAATAGCATACTCAAGTGAATCCACTTTTTCAGACAAGAAGTGAACAAAGAGGCAATAGCCTCCCCTATGTCTGAATTAGGACTGGGAAGAACACCGCTTTCTAACCCAGACAAACACTCATTTCAGAACAGTGGATTTTTACTGGGATTACCATTGTGTCTTCTGGCATGCATCTCAGAAGAAAAAAAAAATTAGCCTCTTCCTACCCACTTCAAAAGTGTACATTATCATCTCCTCAATTATCCTCAGGGTGAGAGAAACTTAAACCTCTCAGCTGCATATGTGTTGACTGCAAATATGAAGCCGTTTTGTTCTACGACATGTCTGAAGTGAAAACTAATTTTATTGGTGCTGAAAAATAAAGCATGAAGTATAACAAATGTAAAACGGCAACACAATGTAGAACAAAACACCAGTTTACTTTTGAGCATTAATAAAATCAGTATTCCTTTCAAACTTTAAAATGCACCCTACTGAGAGAAGCTTCAATTGAAAAACAAGCGAATGAAATCACTACATACCAACACAATCTTCTTGTTTGTTTTCAGCTTGACATCTAAGACAGGCATCTAAAAGTAAACAAGAACAAGACTCAATTTGATTCTCAGGATTCCATCTTAAGAAGAGGTTTGCCAGAGGAAAATATAAACTCTAAAACCAAATCACAAAGGTAAAAAAGCTTTTTATGTCCAGTTCAGCCTTTTAACATTAAATAATCTCCCCTAAATTTTAAAACAGTGCACATGACAATGAAATATATATCTGAAAGAGATCGGGACTCTAAATTGTCCAACAAGTTTTGCTTATTTTCCATTACTTCGGTATTTTCATAATTTCTGCTGAAAAAAAGCCTTCTCCATTTTAGAGATATAACCACCAACAGATTTGTGCCAAGGCACTCAGGCATATTAAGACCAGAGCAAGCACAAAGCCAAACCCTAATTACAAGACTTTGTTTTTCAGATGTCGGCATCTCCTTTTAAGGAAATCATACACAATTTTGATTTTTTTAGGCTGTACATCTCTCACAACAACCCCCACCTCCTACTGCTTTTTATCTAGTAGTTTTCCTTAGTAAGTATCTGCATGTAATTTTCACGAGAGTCACATAAATGTGCAAACACCTTGGTCAGTTTGATAATATAAATGCATAGACGAACATGAAACAATACCTATTTAAAAATATTTATCATCCTTGTGCACTCCAGTCTATGGCTATAGGACCGGATGGCAGGTTCAGGACTCAGTAAGATACAGAAGCAACAACTTCCAGGCTTAGCACTGTGCCACACAGTGGAAAAATGCCTTTGCTCCTCCTTTGCCCTAACATGGGCCGACATAGACATTGCACACATCCCACACACAACAGAAAGTGTTCAACTCTTACTGGAGTAAACACATCTTCACCTCCTTCAAATAAAAGTTAATAGTTTAAACAAAAGGATCCCGCAGGTTGGACCTGGCCTACATGTCATTAGTTGGACTCTGTTTTCCTAGAAGACAGCAATAAAATGTGCTACAGGAATCTTGATTTGAGTATTGTTGCTTTCTCTGACAGACACAGCTGGTACTTCTACTTTAGATTCACCTGCCCAGACATTCCTCATTTTCTCAGGTAATAAAGAACAAAGAGCACTGAAACTCTGAAATAGCTGCCCTTTCTTCACTGAAACAAAAGTAAGGCAGTACATAAAGCCTTCCGTTGTTCTGTTCCTATAATTTAGGAATCTAAATCTAATCTGCCAAACTGTAGAGAAGATTCCACCAAGCTGCTTCAACTTGTATCACAGGACATCGAAGCAAACTGATCAGGAGCCACCTTGATATGTGGGGCACTAAGCTGCGGCGGACTAGCAGTCATTGTAAAAGCAGCTTTCCTACCCCAGCCCTAAATGCACAGTTTCAGACAGAGATGCAGCACAGAGAGCTGAGGACAGAAATCACTGCAACCATACCAAGGTAATCTGTCCCTGCTCCTGCATCATAATCTGAAAGGTTTCAGTCTGTGAAAGGTTAAGCAAATCCAAGTACTGCTGCAATCCTGCCCTCTCCAGCTAACACCTGCGTTTTTGCTTCTTTCCGTTGTACTTCTGTGATCCTTGAAGACCGCACTGGTTCAAGGAGTCAAAACGGTAGAAAATAAAGCCAGCTAACACTTCGCTCCCTTGCAAAAATCAAACCAACTTTCAACAAGTGACAGCTTAAGCCTGGCACTGCCTCCAACCTAAGGTTACTGCAGACGCAGTGGCTCTACAGGAGCCAGATCAAGTCTGGCAGCATCAACATGAAATTGCTAAACTGAAGTCAGTAATGATCAAGTTTCACATTGTAACAATGTGGTTTGTTCTCAAAAAATGGTTACCAGATTTTTCTGTCAGTTTCAGATAAAAAGTACTCCCTTGGTCTTGGTATTTTTTTAAACTTTTATAAAAGCTCTGGGTGAGATTTTGTTCATTAAAGACTTCTTTTAATAGTGCCCCCGTTACAGGTTAGCTAGAACAGGGAAAAACATTCTTAAAATTATGGCTTACACAGCAGATGAAGCCAATTTCATACTTCCAGGGTGATCTCTGTTCATCATATAAAAGCAGATAATCTTAAAAACATGCTTATGCAAACAAAGGTGAATCCCCACCATTTCAGTCTGGGCTGTAGTCCTCCAGTACACCTTAATGCCTTTGCTGTTCCACAGAATATTCTCAGTAAAAACACGTATGAGAAATGACAGGTTTGCATATTTTGTCTCGTTTCTTTAAAGCCAAAACCTGACTAGATCTGCAGCATAATGCTTCCTGGACCTACAAAAGCAAGGTGCTCTGGGGGGAATCTTGGGTCATTTGTCCTGCCAGACTGTACCAAGCCCAGCGGAGAGGACAGCTATGCCTAGGATGACTCAGCACAATGGCAAAAATTGGATATATAGAGTAGAATAAAAATTTAGAACTTTCAAAGATCCAAGACAAATTTGTAGAAGATGTCAGAAAACAGTAATGCCAGTCAATAATGAGGCTGCCTGCAAAGAGATTCTCCAGATTTCAAAAGCAGGTGAACTAACCCCTTACTTTTCAACAGCTTTTTCACTACATGCACGTCTGTAAACCGTACTGGTAAGCAGGAGGCTCAGACAGAAGTGTTAGAGACTCTAGATTAACAGGTTTGGAAAACGAATTTATATCTATGTCCACAATTGCTTCTTCAAAAAGAAAAAAAAATACAAGCAGCAGCACCACAGATGCAGCACTTCGGGCAGCTGGGCTCTAATTCTGCGGTTGCGGAGTCTGCCAACAGGCAAGGAACGGACTCCACGGCGAAGGCGCCGTCGCCCAGGACAGAGACGGCAGGACAGCGGCCCGCCCCGGGCCCTGGCACACGCCCAGCCCGCCTGACGAGAGCCACCGCCCCTGCTGACAGGCGCGGGCAGGGGCCCAGCGGCCGCTCCGGCCCCCCCGCAGGAGGGCGGCGCAGGGAGAGCTGCCCAGGGCGGGCCGGGGGAGCCGCTCCCTGTCAGGCCGCACGGGGCTGCAAGCTCACGGGGCCGCCGAGGGCCGCAGGACCCTCCTCTCCTCGTGAAGAGAGGGCCCGGGGGAGGAAGAGGAGGCGCGGCGAGACCAGCCCCCCCTTCTGCCGGAAACCGCGTCTCTCTCCTCCGCCCGCCGTGCGAGAGGAAGAGGGCAGGGCGGCAAGGAACCGCTCCGGCCCGCGGCCTCGACGCCCCTGAAGCGCCGGCGCCCCCTGCCCCGCAGCGGGGGCGGCGGCCATGGTGGCAGGGGCCTGCGGGCCGGCGCTTACCCATGACCTGCACCCGGCAAATGGCGCAGGTGTCGCACTCCACATCCCAGCTCCACATAGCCACCGCGTTCCACTTCTTCAGCGAAAACATCTTGTCGGGAGCGCCCGCCTTGGAGCCCGCAGCGTTGGGGTGCGAGTGCGGGGCGCCCGGCTCGTCCCCGTCCTCCACATCGGCCATGGCGGAGGGGCGGGGCCGGCCGCGGCGGCTCCTGGCGGGCGGCAGCGCGGGGCTGCAGCGCCACCCTGCGGCGGCAGCGGGGCAGGGCGGTGCTCAGCCGGGACGGGCGGCGCGGGCGCGGCCCCGCCCCAGGAGGGCGCAGCGGGCAGGGGGGGGGGTCGCGCTCAGCGACGAGGAAACTGACAACTGATTACAGGGGGTGATCAGAGCCCGCGGCGGCATTTCCATCAGTTTGCAGTGGGGAGAGAACCCCCGTCCCAGGGGACAGGGCGGTGCACTGAAGAAAAGGGAGACAGGCCTCCAGGGCCTGTGCTCGTGTTTGCACCTCAGCTCTCAGCAAAGCAACACAACCATTCAAAATTTTTTTCCTCACCCTTCCCTTTCTGTATTGTTTAATTGTTCCTAAATTTCATTATATACACACACTATGAAAATTCCTGTCAGCTTCCTTTCATGAAATATTCCTGAGGGCTACAGGCTGCCGCTAGTAACTGAGAGCTGAGTCCGGGCCGAGAGCAGGAACCCTGCATGGAGAGGACAAGGCGAGAGGGCGAGAGGGCACCGCCACAGAGGGATCGTCTGAAGTTACTTGCTAATTTATCAGCTTGAATTTGTGAGGAGACAAAAAAGATCAGCAGAAAACAGGTAAGAGTAAAATGCTAAAAGGGAAGTTTAAAGGGGCTGATTACATTCAAAAATAAAGTATTCACACGTGCAACTACATCTTAAAAACTGGAGCTTCAAAGCGTGGATAAGAACAAAGCTACTTGCATTTCTTTTCTAACCTTTACCCAAATAGTATATAAAGTTGACTTTCCAGTATAGAGGCCTGTCTCTTTAAGCCTAATTTAAGATAAATTTGTTAAATAATGTTGATATTCATGTACAAATTAAATAGACAATGGTCTCTTTAAATTCAGGACAAACAAATTAATGGAAGTTGTAAGAACTGAAGTTAGAAACAGTGCACCTTTCTTTTCCTTTTCTCAAGATTTACCAGTATTTCATCTGCATAAAGGTTCTCCAGTCACATTGCCAAACAGATCCAGTACCTTCAGAGCACCCGACTGTGCCCAACACAAATATTTTCTTAGTAGCTTTAGATACGTACACAGCAATTACTTGCACAATTGTACAATTATTATGTACTGGTACAGTTCTGGATCTACATCAGATTGCTGTGCTAAACTTCAAAAAATATGCTGGATGTCTGCTTACTAATTTGAGAAATTGTTTCTACCACTTAAAAAAAAAACCAAAAATCTGTGTTCAGCAGAAATGCTGCTGAGTTGAGGTTTCAAAACACTAATTTTGTGGTTTAGCCAACTTTCCTTCAGTAACAATTGCTGCTGATCGTCACATCTGGGTTACATACAATTATCAAGGCACGGGAATAATCATGCATAAGAATATGGCATAAAGAAGAGCTAAAGGAAGGGAAGCACAAGAGACAGGATTCCTTAATCCCATTTTACCACTCCAAATACAATTCCATCCAGAAATGTAGTTTTCCTCATAACAGAAATAACATTTATGTTATTACAATGTTGGCCTGTTGTAGTCGTCCCCTTTTTTTACTTTAAATTTTAAATTTACACAATTTGCCTTATCTCTAATTTTTCTTAGCAGGGATTAGATGGAAACTGGATGCAATTCTCTTCTTCAGCTCTAAGAGCTCACAAGAGCAAACTATGACACAGATTATATTTATGCATGCGTGCTGTCAGAATATGACACATTTGCTGTACATTTTGGAAATCCAAATATAAAATACACCAATGTCTGGAAGTGACCTGACTTCTGTTCTTTTTTTCTTTCTTCTTTGCTCTTACAATTTTTTGAGATTTTTGTTGTTTTTTCCACAGCTTGCTTACTCTGAAACATAGAATTGAAGATTATTTTTACTAATAACAAAACTGTTATGAAAATGTCAGGTTTATGATAATGCAAAGAACAGTTATGTAAGTGTGTGTGTTTATCTTGGCCAACTAATGCACGTGCTGGGTTGTATTACCACACTTACTGTTTGTTCTGTCAATAGACTAACATATATCAGAACGCTTATGTACTGTGTCAATTTATCTGCCAAAGAAAAGAATTTAAGCATAGTTCTGTGCCAAAACTATTTCTTAAACTCTAGATTATTTATGTCTCTCTGTGCTGTTTTACCCATAGAAATATGCTAAACAGGGCTACTAATGGCCAGTACTCACACCACTGTTCTGGTTACAGCAGAGATCTTGGTAAGGGCAGACAGCGGGGCTGCAATAGCAGAAGACAGCACAGGAACTAGTACAGTATCAGCACACGGGCCACCACCTGTGACAAAACCACCTGTTGCAATTGTTAAGGTTTTACTGAAGCTGTCTGATGCAAGCACCAGAATGGAAAATAGATTTCAGTATTAATATGAACAGTTTCTGTGAAAGAGAAGCATGAAGCAGGCATCCAGAAATAAAAAACAGAAACCAAACCAGGAATTTGGGAAACATACTGTCTTTGCTGAATAAATTGCATACCGTCTTTACACTGGGAGGATCTCACTGGGAGGGAGACTGGAATGAAGAGATCACAGAAATATACTGCCATCCAGATTAGCAAATGGAGTTAAAAAAAAAAGCACATCCCCACCATTTTCCCTATATTGCGGCATATGTATGCCATCTGGCATGAAATTTATAGTCTAGGAATGAGTTCAGAGACAGAGAAGTACCAGTAATTCAGACTCTCACATGCATTGTGCATTAGTCATATTCAGTGAAAGAAATAACATATAGAAGGAAAATCCTTAAAGAATTTTTACAAAAAAAGTTAATGACTTTTGCATGGGAAGCTTTCTGCTTTAATGGGAAAGCCCTGTCTCACAAGAAACTAAATAGCTCTTGACTTTGCTGAGCTGTTTTAATCACATCTAAAATCTTGAAATTTCTCCATTCTTCATCCAACACTCGGGCTCATCCACCTTTCCTTATGAAGCCAGAGTTTTAAAGCCAATGACAAAGACCTCAGACTACTTCACCAAATTCTGCACTAGATTTTAGTTTGCTAACTGTTTACTCTCTAGAGTAAAACACAGCTATCACTATTCCCCATGGACAGTGTGGATTTTCAGTTTAGAAGCTTGTCTCATATTCCTTTTATTAATCTTAAAAAATAATTGTGAAGACAAAACTATGGATATCATAACTGAGGCTAGCTGTCTGAGAATGGAACTGCATTCTGAACTGAAAACTGAAAACCAAGTTATGTTGTTTTTTCTGTTACAAGGGGGCACATGCCCCACCTAGTTTGAAATATTGATGTATCTTATAAATTTGTGTGAGGTAGTGCAGTTTGTCTTACTATTTTTAACCTCCCACTGATATTTGGAACCAGTATCAGGATCTAGGAGGAAAACGCTGTGTGAACATGAGTCTAGATGGCTTTGAAGCCTTCTGTTGTTACATAGATCCACACATCCCTCAAAACATCATCTTTTCTCTGTGTTCCCTGACACAGTGGAGTTTGTCACTGAAACACCAACTTGGAGTAAAGCAGGGGTATCTCACAGTTTTTGAGGAACCAGAGCCAAAATCTTCTGCACTAATATTTCAGAGGGACCAGGTCAGAAATTTTTACCTTTAAGTCTTGAATTCAAGTTACACAGTAGATTTACTTTGGTGGTTCTATGATTCTCTCAGCTTTTTTCCCTGTGTAGGAAGAATGACCAAAAACAGAGGATGAAAATGGGGAATAAAATCGCAACCCCTTAAAGCAAACTAAATTTTCTGATTGGATTTTAAAAAAACATATAATTAATGTTTCTGAAATGAGAATAAATATTTATATCCTCTTTTCCGTGAAACTGTTAACTAGACTTTATATAAACTGCCACAGCATTTGCAATAGCAATTATGCTAAAATAGTTATGACCTCGGAGTTAAGAAGCTTGGTCATACAATTTTATGGAACATCATATGGATTAACTTTGTTATTTTCCATAAACACTAATGTAAAGAATATTTTAAAAACAAATCAGCAACATTGTCTAAATGTAGTTTGGTTTGGGTTTTTTAAAGTTTGTTTGTTGTTTGTTGTTTTTTTTAAAAAAAATGTTCTTAGAAAGCATCTGCATTTCCTGAACACTGCAGCCACTGGATCTTTTAAAACCTTATTCTGATTGCAGAGCAACTGATTACCAAATTTCTGTCCCTGATTTAGGTACATAAAGTGAGGCTTTAAACTTTTATTCTTCAAAATAAGTTTAGCTAAATTACAGTCTACATTCACAGTTCTTATAGCTCTACTCTCAAACTTGGAAATATTGGGGTTTTTTAAAACAGCTGCCTATATTGCTGAATCTCAGGAACAGACAAAGTGTTCCAGCAGCAGTCTCATCACAGCTGAACACAGTAACATTGATACAGTCTTCTTACTGCTATTAAAGGATTTCTGATTTAATCTGCATAAATTATACGAACCTTAGTTAAATATGCTTCTGTAACTATTTGAAAGAACCTTAAGTAAATTGTATGCATTTGTCCATTCTACAGAAAGTTGCTCTTATTTATTGGGAGCTGTTGCTTACTGGCCCAATTTTTATTCCATATGCATGCTCTTTAAAAACAATACTGAATCTGTCCTTATCACATGTGAGGATATGTTGCAAACTTTTAAAAATACATACAAATGAGCAGAAATTAAAGATAATGTCTTGTTAACACTTAATCTTGCATATATTATTGATTCTGTTTACCATATAGTCTATAGGTAGACTATATGAAGATAAATATATATGCTCACTTATATACAGGCTGTAAGTATGCATTTTCTAACTATAGCCACCTGCATCTGTGACGGAGGACAAAGATGTGTAGAACTCCGACAGAAACTAGCACACTGATTTTCAAGGTATCCAGAGTCCTGGGAAGAACTTTCTTAGCTACAGAGGCCTTATGAATCTACGATTTCTTGCCTAGTGCAGAACTTGGAAGTATGATCATCACAGAAGCTATAGATCTTAAACGGGAATGCGCTTTTCATCTCATGGTTTAGAGAAAACTCAGCTTAACTGAGCGGTTGAGAAGGTAGCACACCAGCAATGACAAGAATCAATTACTCTGCTATAATCATCACAGAATCCTTACTAAAATTTCTTTAATGTCCACAGAAAAAACTCCTCCTGTACTTCCAGTTTCATCTTTAACTTCCTCTGCTTTCTGATTACTGAAAGGAATGTAGTGACCACTCAGACGGGGCCTTAATACAGCTTACCTCAGAATTAATCAAATTTAATTCCAAAATGTCTGGAAGGTTTGCTTCTAATAGGAGCTTCCACACCAGCAATAAAGGACAACAGGTCAGCTCTCTGTACAAGGAAACAAAACATCTCAAGACATTAAAACATGTTTGTACAAAGTTATCTTACAAAAAATGCCTGGAAGCACAGGAGGGCGGAGCAGGCAGCTAAAAGTGCCCAGATGACATAAACAAAAGACGACTAAGGAAAGTAAAGACTGTTTTTTTCCAAATGCAATATAAAATAGGTCTGACAAATTATATAGCTGGTACTGGCACATAGGACAAGTAATGAAAGACACATCAGTAAGCAAGAAAAAAAAAATAGTCATATGGCACTAGTAACATGGTACTACATATCCTTCTATACACCAGACTAGTCACTGAAAACATTTCAAGAACTGTCNCACAATAAACACATAACGTATCTCAAGTTTGTTGTAATTTATTTGTGAGTTATTCTCAAGCAATGTTACAAAACATTTTAATGTCTTGATAAGAAAATAAAATTTAAATAAAAATACATTCAACAATACATCATCATAATACAAATTAAAACTAATGATAATTTACAATCCTAACAGAACTAATTACTGAATAACATCATCTTTCTAGACTAATAAAAATGAAGGCAACTTTTATTATAGATCATCCTACTTGTACCTAATTAAATTCTAGAACATCTACTGCATTTTAAAACATTATAAAATGAGAAATCAAATCTTAATGGTCACAAATATTCAATGGTCTCTGTTTTTTTCCTAGATATTCCAGTACCAAAGCAAAAAAAAAGTGCATATTTTTAAAAAATGTTGCAAGAGTATACAATTTAATTTTTCATAAATTTGACTTTGAAAACAACAGAAAATGGCTCCAAGGAACAGAGACTTTGTCACAGGATTAATCCATATACAGTAAAACCTAACTTTGACACTCAACCCCATTCAACCTTGTTTAATGGCAGTTTTTTATTAACAGCAATTAATCAGACCCACTTCACCTTGGCAAAACACATTTCTTGGCATTACTGTATTCTCTTCTCCCTCCCCCAATTTCAACTGTTGGCAAATAAACATCCCTTAGAATACATCAGTCGTGAAAAAGGAAAAGGCAAACACAACTGGGGTGGTTAGATGATTGTGACATTGCAGACACTAGTACTGAATCCCAGATATTCTAAAATAGTTTGTCTGGTATTAAACCAAATAGCTATTCTAACAAGTTACATTCATTGCAAAAGAGTTCAATCCTGTCTTGCCAATTTGCTTCTATTACAGAAAGCCTCCCTACAACAGTATACTAAATGTATAGTAATTTAAACAGCTTACAGTTTCAAGCATGGTGGATTTCTATTATATTTGTAAGTTACATTCCTAATTATTTTGGCCAAATGATGATTGCAAAAAACAAAAAAAAAAACCCAAAACAACAAAAACATACAATAAAACAACAACAAAAGACCCCGCAGCAAATGCTCCAAAAATAAAAGTACCACATACAGTTTTTATTAAAAATAATATTCCAAGAAGTACCATTGTATTTAATACTGATGAAGCAAAGTTGCCACAGTTAATACCTTTGCTTCTTCCTGGTTAGATGCATGCATTTTCTTTCAGCATAAACCTAACTCCTCCAACGAAGTGAGCAAAAATTCATCTTAACACAATTTTAAACTGGCATTCCTGACTGTAGTAAGTGGCAAATACGAATCCATATAATTAAAGATATAAAAATATTCACTGAAGCATTGCTTAAAGACAAAACAATGTTGATCATTCAACTGATCATAACAAGCAGATACTACAAAGTATCTAAAAATAATCTGGTCTAGTCCAGATATCTAAAGTGCTTCGAGTGATTATAATAGAGATTATTTATTATATTTGTAGTCAAAAAGTGAGCTGGACCTAGTTATTACTTTTTATAAAAAAAAGAAATAAAATCATACATGGGATGATGTAAATTGATCAGTACTTAACCACAATCTGTTCACATTTCAATTTTTATATCTGTAGGCAAACTTATTTTAAAAGAATGTTGCTACCCTGCATTTCTTTTTAGATTAAGAAAAAAAGGTACCTTTAAAAACGCTAAAGAAAATAGACAGTGGTCTAATGTCACTCCATATATTACTCACCCCAAATGTAAACAAGAGATACACCATAAGTTCCCTGATTTCTTCTTTAGTACTTAAAAACATAACTAACACTGGTGTCTGCTGTCCTGATTATTTGCAGTATACTGCATAACTTTGTAAGATTTCAGCTGTAGATAAATCAAGTCATGACAACACCTAATACAAGGAAAAAAGTTAAATTAATTTGAGTGTGAAGCTTCAGATCTTTTCCATGTCATAGTATCTTGGGATTTCTATTTCAGGATCCGTATCAGCAGGGCAGGCACTCAC
>VZTO01002411.1:0-15319 GCA_013400615.1 Syrrhaptes paradoxus
TTTATGATTCTATTATTCTATAACACAAACACGGAGGAAATGATGACCAGATGTGGCTGTTGCTGGGACACAGGGCATTGAGACAGTAAGAGAAAAAATACCGGGGAACATGTGGATGAAACTCCCAAGAAAGAAAAACCGTAGTGCAAGAGCTGCAAAGAATCCCATCATTTTTGCTGGATGGTGGGGAAACAGGTCAAATTAAATTACTGTTGAAATTGTGATGGGGCCAAAACTGCCCCCAGGGCCCTATGGTTTTATTTCCCTATGGCTGTGGGCCTCAGACTTACACCACTGCCCAGGGAGACTTTGAGTTGTGGCTTGCAGGCAAAGCTTGCAGGAGTGAACATCTCCAGAAAAACAAAATAAGGGCAGAGACCTTCTGTCTTGCACTTGCCCTGCCAGCTCTGATGCTCAGAGGCAGCCTGCATCCAATTTTGATTTTCCGAGTGTCTCTGGGCTTTGTCTGCCCTCCCTGCGGTCTCCAGAGATGTCTTCCAGAGTGTGCTTGAAACATCCCAAGCTTTATCGCCAGGTTCAGGAAATTGCGCTCTATGTGACAAATCTGGTTTATCTTGAAACGGGAAATCGGATGGGACTGATGTGGTTTCTCTTGCAAATATTTCCCATATCACTGCCTGCCACTGCGATAACAGGACGATCCGTGAGTCAGGTGGGGCCAAACAAGCTGCAGAACATTTTGCTCTGCCATCTCTGTTAATGGGGTTAAAAATCATGTTTCTCTCTTTAGATCCCCTATTCAATTCAAAATGTGAAATATCATCCATTCTTCTTCCTTCTTTTCATTTTCTTTCAAGTGGGAGAATGAAGAGGAAAGCTGGTCTCTGCCCCAGATTTCTGAATCCCTGCTATTGATTCTGACCTTGTGAAAATTACTCTAAGCTATCAACTACTACTGAAATAATCAATTTTCCCTTTTTGCTGTCCCTTTTGTTTTCACCTGTTTTCCATGTTTACTTGAATAGGTGTTGTCTTACTGCAGGGAAGATATAGTGAAGGGATTACTGGCATTATATCTGCAAGGCCTTGAAAATGATGATGAAATAGATAATTTTCAGCTCTTGTGGAAAAGAGTTCCACTGCAGTTGGCTGAGAGTGTAATCTGCCCTGTTTTTTGCTCCTTCTATGCTGATTTTTCAGGCAAACCCTGAAAAAAAAAGAGTAAGTTGTAATCATAATCTTAAGGAGAGAAGAAATTACTCAGAAATGCTCTATTTTTGTCCTGTTCCTTAAACCCTTTGATCCTTCCCATAGCCCCTTGATCCATCGCTACGTCATCACTTATTGAAAGCTTTTTTTTTTATAGCCCACAGCTGGATTCTGGGTTATTTCAAAAATGTCTTTGCTTCCTGCACAGTGTGTTGGCTTTTCTTGAATAATCTAACTCCCACCCCCAATTATGTATTTTGGATTTTTTTTTTTTTTTGCATGGAGGAAAAACATTTGAACCCTAGCTTCCTCCCTGAGCATGCTACTTGCTCTGCTGACCCTGCACATCATGGCAGTCCCATTGAAGCCTTGAAGAGTTGAGTAAACTCCCAGTCTTCTTTTTCTTATACAAATTTGTAACCCTGGAATGATGTCATGGGTGAAAACGATGAGATATCTCTGATCACATCTGCAGTGTTGGCATCTATCAAATGAACCACTGATCTTGACATCCTTCCCAGCTCATGGAGGGAAATGGAAGTCCTTCTGGCTCATGGTTCATCTCATTCTCTAGCAGATGAGTCACTCACAAGGAGCTCCTACTTTCTCCTCTGAACACGAAGGGAGTGGTGAGTGACTAATGCAGACACAGATTATCAAAATTAAAGGAAATGAGTCCCTCTCACAGTCAGGAAACAGAGAACTGGATTTTTTGTTGGTTGTGGGTATAGCTCCTGCTGGTATAGATCCCAGCTTTCCTGCCCAGGTTGGATGTATCAATCACTTAAAATACTTTCCAGATTTCCTTGGAAGAAGCCACTGGGGATGGTATTTCTGGATGTGTTACAAACACTGTCAGTGATTCTGCCATTCTGCTGTTGTTTTGAGGGTCTGACATCTATCACCCCACTGACCAAAACCCTGAGCAGGATTCCTGCCCTCAGGAGTGCCTGTACCCATATAAAGCATCTTCTTGTATACAAATGAAAAGATTTTTGTTAGTAAGTTGGGATGCACCTTCTGGGGTTAGACTGTACATCCATTTTCCTCCTCAGGTCAAAGGCACTGGGTTTGAGACAATGATCCTTACAGACCTCATGACACATCATATCTAGAAGGTCTGTTTATGCCATACCACAAGCATCTCCTGGTTGCAGCAGCATGCTTTTTAGGATTTACTTTCTGGTATCAAGACTCCCATATTTTCATCCTCTCCATAGCATGAGTGAAAAGAAGGTCTTTGCTTGTTCCACCCGTCATAGAATCATAGAAAAGTTTGAGGCAGAAGGGATATTTAAAGATCATCTAGACCAACCCCCCTGCAATGATCAGGGCCATCTTCCACTAGATCAGGTTGCTCAGAGTCCCATCCAAGCTGACCTTGAATGTTTACAGGGGTGAGACATCTACCACCTCTCTGGGCAACCTGTGCCAGTACCTCACCACCCTCACTGTAAAAAATTTCCTCCTTATATCTAGTCTAATATCTAGTTTATCCAGAGGGTCTATGTTCCCGCTAGCACACATCGTATCTTAATAGATGAAATAAGCTGTGCCTAGGACTCAGGACTATGAGTGTGACCACATCACTTCTTGATTCATATCAACATCGCTAGATTCAGATCTCAGTTGTTTTCAGCTGTTGACATTCATGACAAATATTTAACACATCCCAGAAGGGACCAATCCTTTTACTGCACATCAGTGACTATTCACTGATCACAAAGGAATAATAAAAGTTTATACCCATGGAAAACTGGAGGCACACAGCTTCCACTGACCTTCCCGTTTCTCCCGACACACACGTGCCAATATCTGTTCCTCTTTCAGCCACAGCACTGGGGAAGCTTCTCACCTTTCACATGTGACATTCCCTGTGGTTACCCTGTGGTGGACTGCTCCCAGCTCAGCCCATTTCATCCTTGAAAAATGCAGAGAATTTCTAAACAAACCAAGGGAAAAAATAGCCAACACATTGTGCAACATGGGGTTGTCGTAAGGCTCGAGATTCAGGATAAGAAAGTCATTGGAGATGGTCAAAGAAAACATTGACAATACCCTTCTGCCACTGAAGAATTTGCTCGTTGACCTGTGTAGGGAACACAGAGGACAACTGATTTACGTATACTTTGCCTGCCCTCTGGTGGAGAAGGGCTGCTGATTAATTGTATGCATATCTACATATTTATATATAATTGTATGCACATATACATATGTACGTGTATATGCGTAATCGTTGACACATATGGCAGAAAACGCTTTAATCTGATTTGATCTTGAACCTGAATGTTGCAGATGGGAGTAGTGGTTAATTATTGTCATTGGCTGCAGCTGGTCTTTTTAATGCTGAAGATTTTCCACCTTGCTGTGATTGTGTTAACATTGAGTTCAGTTAAAATAATTCAGCATGAAACTAATAAAAGTACACTTAAATATTTGTTCCAGCTTAGAGGGAACAGTGAGCTCTTCATGTGTCCTTTCCTCTCTATAAATAAACTGTGCCAAAACCAGGTGAGCTGTACAAAATCAAGAGCAAAATATTTTTCCATGACCAGTTCTTACAGCAGGATGGTATAAAAATAACTGCCGCAGCATGGATGTGCTTTCTCCTACGCAATGCCAGTCTGAGTTAGCAGAAGGTCATGGAGAGAAAGGTGGCCCTGGACTGAAAGCTTGGAGGAGATATATTCCTTTAATATCATATTTCCACTTATTCCCCCTTGTAGCTGCCAAGAGTTGGGGGATTTGCCATGTGGCTTTCCACACCTCCTGCAAATGTGTCCACCACCTAGGCAGGAGACAGTGAGGATAAACCTGTCCAACATTGCAGGTCTCAGGACTTGTATAAATACAAGAAGTATTGCCTGAACTGGGTGTTCCCAGGCTTTTCTCTTTGGGATGACCTGTTACAGGGGGAAGGGCAGCAAAGGTGACTTCTCAGGCTCTATTCACGTTGACGGGATTTGTCTATGTCTAGAGGGAAGTGAACCAGAGAAATCTCTTGTCTCAACATTTTCATTCACCACTCAGCATCTCCAGGTGAAATTAGTCTTTTCTCCTTTGGGAAAACAACTTTCAGCCTTGAGATTTTCAAGCCCTTCTGTAGATTATTATCCCAATTTCACATTTACCTTGGAGGTGTTTTGAAGCCATGCAAAGGGATGAGCACACCCTGTCCCTGGTAGCCTTAGACAACATGGAGGTGGTGTCCGCAGTGTCCAAACCCAGCATCTATAGCACACTGTCCAGTGACTGTGGCAGTACTCATCTTCCTTTCTGTCTCACGGTTGCTCCATCTGAATCAGTGACTGGTTCCCAGG
Organism: Syrrhaptes paradoxus; assembly: GCA_013400615.1. Taxonomy (NCBI): domain Eukaryota; kingdom Metazoa; phylum Chordata; class Aves; order Pterocliformes; family Pteroclidae; genus Syrrhaptes; species Syrrhaptes paradoxus. The sequence goes on from VZTO01002411.1 coordinate 4,491, forward strand.
TGCTGGGTTCAACTGTTGAATTGCTACCACTGGTGGTCCCTAGGCCAAGAAGCACCACCCCCAACAATCTCAGTGGATGTTTGAGGCCATGGATATTCCCACTATGTAGTTTGGGTGTTTGGGGGAGGAAAGAAGTTTGTTAGCTGGCTACAGTGCCAGGGGAGGGTGCCAGACCTGTGACATCTCTTTGTGCTTTTCCTTTTCTTAGGCCACAGAAGTTTCATGCAAGGTGCTTTGCTCCCAATGCTCAGGGTCTCCTGATGTTCCAGATATGGAAGAATGATTTACTGGAGACCTCTCAGGGTGTGAAACCTACTGTGCCACCACAGATGGAGGACTCCCCTGCTAGAAAGGTTCTTCACATTGTTCCTTTCCACCTGCCTTCTGCTGTCCGGGCATATGTTGTCAACAGTGTCTGAACATACAGCCAAGGCAGGTTCATCCCACCTAAATGAAGACTTTTGTCTTCTAACCTCACCTGGTCTTGTGTCTCCTGTTCCATTCAACACACACCAGTGCTGGACAGGCTGCACCCTTCCTAATGCTCATCCACCAGGACAAAGCTACAGTGGTAGGGGTAGAGAGGGAAAGGTTTTCAGGCTGATCCCTCCTCTCCATAGCCCAAGAAGCAGCATTCACTGGGTCACCTTGCAGATTGGACCTGGGGCTTGGACCCACCATGGGTATCAGGTCGTATTTCCCTCTTGTCCGTACTGTGTTGCAGCCCTGACAGATGCAGTCAACCAGAGCAACCTCAATGACATCTCTCCATGAATAAACTTTGGCACCTTATTTGGATAACCAACTGCAATTGTTCCCTTTGGTGCTCTCTGTGTGATGATGGTGTTTGAGGAGCTAGAGCTATAGATTTGGCCAGGCAGACAACCACCTCTGCAGGGAGCCCACACAAGCAGGTTAAACAAAAGCTTTCTTTCCACATTGCACTCTTGGGACACAATTCCAAGATTTCACAGATGATTCAAAACAAGGATTGGCAAGGAATCCTCTGCTCCTGTGATGCTTTCTTATTGCAAAGAGCCCTGAGTCACAAAATACATGTCCAGAGCCAAGCCTGAACTTCCTTTAAAATCAGAAGTGTCAGGTAAATGTTTTTCAGGTTTATTGTTTAAAGCACTAATGCCCCAGAGCAAAGCTCATGTGCAGAGTAGTGTGAGTATTTTCTGCAACACCAGACTCTCAATCCATGGTTAAAAGCCCTCTGGTACTGCAGCAGAAGAAACATTCAATAAGCCATCGTTATTAAAGCAGTTAATTGCAGTGCGTCTGCCATTGGACATTATTCTGTGCTGCACAACGTTCGGACAGCACGCTGCTTCTTGTGAACACAGACATCAAGACTGGAGCTTCAGCCATGCCGAGTCTGCTTGCTGCCTTCTCTTCCTGCCCATAGTTCTCTGACTAGCATGGAGAAAGGTCAGATGGTTTCCTGCAGGATTTCAATATTTTGAAATGCTATTTTGGTTCCAGCTTTTGAATGAAAAAATAAATAAAGAAGGAAATTGGATGCGGAGGTTGGAGCTGAGACATCTTCCTCCAGGGTTGCTTTGCAGCAAGAGGTTGGAATCAGTAACTGAGCCCAGCAGACGGGCAGCTAAGCTGTCTGGCAAACAGGCTGTTAGAAAACCAGACCATTTTCCATTTGGAAATCGCAGAACATTTGCAACTTGGCAAACTCTACCAACAATAGAAAAAAAAATAGCTAATAAATGCCTTCTGTTCAAGACCAACTGGAATTTAATGCATCATATTGTGGTTTTCATTTGGACATCTATGTAGATATAACATATTTCAGCTTTGGTCCTTGGTGCTATATCAGCTTTCACTGAGCTTTTCTGCATATGCTAACGAAAAATGTTCAGACATCTAGCTTTGTGAAAATTAGTGTATTTATTTTCAGAGTCTATTGTACATTTTTTTTTTAACTTGTGCCTTCAGTCTTTACTGTCTAGTTTGCCTCACTAACTTGAGAAGAGATAGTGGCAAAAGGGGTATTTAATTCCTTTGGATTAAATTATTGAAATCATAGAATCACAGAATCATTAAGGTTGGAAAAGACCTCAAGGATCATCAAGTCCAACCCAACACCGCCTAACTCACTAAACCATGTCCCTAAGCACCACATCTACATGTGAATGTGTCAATGAAAGCAGCCAATAAAAGAGAACCAGCTGATATGATTTTTCTGGACTTTCAGGAGATCCTGCAGGAAAGGAGACTGTATCACACCAAGTAATGGCAAAGTGAAGGGTAAATGTCACGGATCAAGACTGATGTGGAGGCAGAAAGCAAAGAGGAGAATTGCACGATCAGGATTCATTGTGCAACAACTTTTGCAGGTGGTCCTCGCAGTCCCCCACTGGGTCCTGTGCTGTTTATCAGAATTTAAAGGTGCTGAGAGATGTTGGCCAACAAAAGAAGGAGAACCAAGGGAGGCTGACATCTGTAGATATCATTAAGTCAGGCTTGGGGAGGATTGTGAGGAACTCTAGTGAATGAGGAAAAGGATGGGGACTGAAATCTAATACCAACAGCTGTAAAGTAATGAGCTTCAGAGGAAAAGCGTTAGGTGCTTCTTACACTGCACAGAACGTAGAGCAGGTTTCATCAGCTGAGGAACCCTCCTCTGTGGTCATCGTGAGAAGGCTGGGGGAGTACCCTGGTGTGGGATGAATACTGAAAAGCTCCACCTGCTTGCTTGTCCTGTGTGCTGCTGCTCCCCCACCAGCTGCAGGAAGCTGGAGGAGAGGATTCTAATGACCCAGGGTCTGGAAATCATAGAATCCTAGAATCGTAGAAAAGTTTGAGTAGGGGGGGACCATGGAGGTCATCGAGTCCAACCCCCCTGCAGTAAGCAGGGACATCTTCCACTAGATCAGGTTGACCAGAGCCCCATCCAACCTGACCTTGAATGTTTCCAGGGACATCATCCTGAATGCAATGCAGGGCATTTTGGGAGGTCTGGTCCAACTCTGTGTGCTAACCCAACCTCCCCTTTCATCAAGCTCTCTGCATCCTACAGCACTGTCCCAACCAGCTGGCTCAGCAATCACATACCTCTTCATCAGGCTGAGTTTTGCCTGCAAGAGATTTATCTACAGCCACCATTGCACGTGGTTTCAGTGTGAGCGTGAAGAGTTGTAGTTCCTCTGCCTTCTCCCACCTATTTTTTTTATTCAGATAACGATTTTTAACACAAAGGAGGTCAGTGATGACAGTCACACCAGGACTTTGCAGCACGACTGAAGGGGAATGCAAGGATGCGTGGCTACAGCACTAGGAAATCTGGAGCCCACCTTCACCAGCGATGCCCATGAACTTGCATCCAGCTGATGACCACTGTTACAGCGTGTGACTGGCTGCGTGAAGGCAGGATGAGGGTTTGCCTGTGCACAGGACCTTGCCAGACCGTGTCCTTGGTTGCGTGATGTCCTTGATGTCTCCCATGTGTTCAACAAAGGGACAAATCCATTGCTGGTGCAAGGGCAGACGGTTACAAGGAAGGGAGGTCTCCTGCTGTAGTGACCAAGGAGCTGTCCCTGATCTCACCACCAAAGGACATGTCCCTCCAACACCAAATAACCAGAGCTTCAGGGAAGGTGAATGTGCTGATGTTTTTGCATGAGGATGTCAGGACAGAGACAACATAGTTTCACGAGTTCTCAGAGAGGTAATGCTGCAGAAGACTTACCCTCAGTCCTATTCCTGCCTTCACCCAGCTGCAGCCCCAAGCCCCAGAGAAGTACCTCAATATTTTCCAATGCAAAACATGCTGTGGAGGGTCATCTTCCCCCCTCCCCACTTTAGGATCCCCTGTCATAGGAAACTTTCCCAGATCTAAGTTCTTGCAGCTGTTTTGACACCCATGGATGCTCCATACCTTCCTTGGGTTCTTCTGCATCTCCTCATACCTCCTCTGGCCGACTGTCTTGTATTTTGAGATCTTTTCGGGATCTGCTTCTAAATTACTGAATAATGAAGTGAGTATGTGATCAGGGGTTTCCACAGGTACCTTATCTGCACCGAGAGCTGAAAAGTAAGCTGAGATGAAGGCAAATATACAAACAAGAACAAGACGTTCTGATGGAGGGATGTGTCTCCAAGGAACTTTATTGGCATTTGGTTTTAATTCACTGTTAAAAATACTGTATGAAATATGAACTATATTCAGACAGTGCATATTGTGCATAAATACATCTACAGCTCTCAGAGGGTTTGCACGATTACATTAAAATTCACTCTATAACGTTAGTGGTAAAACCTCGGGCAATCACGTGGTAGGTTCCTGTTGATAGTGGTTTCTAGAGTGTGTGCTTCACTATCCGAGAGATCCAACAAATGACTTGTCCACAATTACCTGAGAATTCTGCTGCCGAGCTACAAAATTCACATTTGGTGCTTCCAGCCCCATCTTCCTCGTTACAACATCCAAACACTAGTTTTAGGAGCAAAAAAACAAGAAAAGAGCCTGATACAGTAATCACAGTTAGTATGGGAAGAAATCTCATGAGTAAACCTAAACCTGTCTAAACAGGACAATGCCAGGAAAATATAAATATGTTTTATGGCTTTCTAATGGCAGAGGTTATCACACTCAAGGATGAGTCCTTGGCCTCTTCCTGTTGAAATTAAGAGGAAAAAAATACCACTGGCTTCAAAGAGAATTAGGAATTGTCCTGGGATTACTAAAGTCATCAGTGATCAGAACTTTGCTTCTCTGCTACCCTTTCCCACAGATTTACTATTTTATTTTTTTAAATAAATTCAAAGAATGTTGTTTATTTTAGAAGACTACAGGCTGAAGAAAGAATCCAAAGCCTGTGTGCAGAAGGGCAGATTGAAATCCTCTTGTTTAAACGGTCTTCATCTGGAAAATTCAGGTTTTGGCTAGCCAGCATTTACTTAAAATTGTCTCTTCTTTCACTAACAAAAACACACTGTCAAAAGATTATTTCTTAGTGGTTATGAAATAAAAAACTGCGTACCCTGAGACTCAAATATATACGTATTTGTAAGTATGTGTGGATGCTGAAAAGGATAATATATGCACAGTGGTATATTGAAGATGCATGGGGTTTTTTCTCATGCATTTACAAATGTTTAATTTGGTATACAGCAGAAAGAGAAGATTGCTGTCCCTCCTGCTCTCTGTCATATTACCAGCCAAATGGATCAATCAGAAGTTTTTCAGGGGGAAGTCGCTTCACAATTTTTATGTTTTCTGCTTATTTGTGTCTTCCTTTACATCCATTTTACCTGTGTGCTGGGAAGAACAAGTATTTTGGAGAGGGTTAGCCCATCTACACAAGCCAAGTGGCAGAGTTTCCAGGCTTGGGGAGAAGGTTAGGGAGTCCAGCACCTCCTCTGAACTGATGATGATATCCATGTGGGAGTGAGGTTCATCCAACTTGATTTGAGTCGTCCGTGATGTAGGGTTCTCCACCTGAGCTGATCAGTGCAGCTCCTGCTAGAATCGATGGTAAGCACTTTCAGGGCATGGTTCATCCATCTGAATACAGACATCTAGGATGGGATTCACTTTCAGATTAAGACACACAACTTTAAAGGTGTATCTCACTAAATATAGCTGTCTAGTATTATTTCAGATCTTAGCATCTGCTGTCTGGCCTCCAGCTTCCATTGCAAAAGGATCTGGTCCTGTGTCTTATTTATCAGCTCTGTCTGGATGTTGTAGGTACTCTAGGACATCCTAAATGGCATTAAGCATCTGTGGTTAGGAAGCCGAACAGATATCTCCATTTGGATGTCTCTGCATGCACCAGGCTCCCACTGCTTGCCAATAATGAAGTTTAGGGGTGACTGTGCAGGCCAGATGTAGGCACTCATTTTAGGCTTATTTATAGGGCTATATTTAACGAGATGATTCTCCTTTTGCACATCATTGTGGGTATTTCTCTTCATTTGGAGGCCAGCCTTGACTACACATAGGCCTTTCCAAGGAAAACCCATCAATGCAACTCTCACTTGCATGGAAATACCACGCCAAGAGCAGAGGGGGAGATCATCTGTCCCCCATAGAGACGATGTGCTTTCTGCCTGCCACCTCTTTCAATTCTCTTCAATGAAAATGTAAGGTCAGGTTCATAGAAGCCCCATCACTACGTAACAGAACAGCACTGATCAATGTTTCTAACATGGGAAAATAATGGAAAAGACATGAATTATGCAGAAATTTTTTTGATTTTAAACTCACACTCGCACAGACCAATCCAGATGACATCCCTCCCTGGAGCTGTATATTAAGTTATATTTAGACAGAATTGCCTGGCCCATGTCTTTTCCATAGGACTTTATTCCTAAATTAATTTGCAAATAAATAGTGAGCATGGTGCAGGAGGTCAAAGCTGTCCTAAGCCCTGCTGGACAACTCAGGTTTTGTGTGAGCCAGATGAGACAGATGTCTTTCAAAGGCCAACTTGTCCCACCTGGAATATCAACTCCCATCACAAAATAAGCAAAACCTCCTGTCACAAAACCAGGTGCTGCAGAGTAAAAAAAATCTAATCGTTCAAGAACATCAATGAATTTCCCTTTCATTTTCACTCTCCAGATGTTTATACTCCAAACAGTTCTTACTCTGACAGTACACTTGTTTTATACTTGCTACGGTGAATTAGTTGTGAAAATAATATCTTCCTTAGCTTTGTGGAGCCTGGCTTGCCTGGTTTCATAAGGATATTTGCAATAACCAAAGAAGGTTTGGTGAGCGGTTGCTGTCTCTTATTTATCATCTGAATTATAAAAATTTGCTCTGGTTGCTCTGATGGGAAGAGTTCAAGCTGAGCTGGAGAGAGGTGTCTCTGTTTTCCATGAGCACCTGCTGGTGGTAATATTGATTAAATTACATCGTCTGCTGTTCTCTTCAGCCTTGCACAAGAGAGAAGAACAATTCCCTGAAGTTTTTTAGAAGTCAGATGTTGAAGAGGAGTGAAAAACATGGAAGAAGTGGCCAAAGACAAAATTATTTGACCTTGATGAAGTGTGTTCTGTGAGAAGTGCCTTCAGGCCAAGTGCTGGCCCTTTGTAGAAAGGTATTTTTACCCACAGGAAGGCTTACTTTGAAGACAAGTGCCTTTGAGACCATTTGGAGATTGGGAAGGAAAAAGAGCAATGTGTTTTAGGGCTTGTGCGATGTATTTTTCATTCCCTCAGCCCTACTTTTGCAGGAAAGAAAATTCACATCTTATTAGCATTACTCAGTTAAAGAAATTGCACAACGTCACTCTCTACATCTCAGTTTTCCAATATCTTGGCAGTCCACTTTCATCCTTCTTTGGGATAAAAAAGCGTAAAATGTTTTAGATATGATACGTGTGTGTGCATAAAGCAAAACAAAATGTCCTTCCAGTTGAGAACTGGAATTGCAAAGATGACATATTTTGACATTTTGAGCAGAATCACATTTTGGCATTTGGAGGCAAATATTGATTCATACCAAACCGTTTCATTTCAAAATTGTCTTTTCAGTTTGAAAATACCATTAAAATGGCATTTGCAGCTGAAATGTCAATTTGAAAGAAAATGTTCCACCTTAAACTGACACATAGGAATAAAACATTTTGATTCAAAATTTCCCCTTGTGGGGGAGTAAAAAATATTTTTTGTTGTTGTCAAAAACATTTTCTTCTGAATTGCACTGATATTCATGAAACCAGAGTTTCCTTCAACAGAAACAACAAAATCTATTTCATGCATAACAGTTAAACCATTTTAGCACTTGGTATTATTGCCTGAATCCAGGCTCAAGGGCAGCCAGACGTGTTTATGCTGCCATGCAGACCTAGCTAAAATATTCTTTGGGCTCATCTTTGGTGACAGATGCTGATGAAGAGCTGGCACCACCATCAACATCACTTTCTTCCTCAATGCACCACTGCCAAAAACACACACATACAGCTCTGAGCTGGTGCCCAGTGCCACAAGAGATGATGGTCAGGATTCATCTGCCTGCTCAGGTTCACTCTCTGCAAGAGCTAAGATGCTTCATCAATTATACTGCTTCTGGCTGGAAGGGAATTAAATGGAGGGTGTAAGCTCCTCTGATGGGCTGGCTTCAAGGTGTCCATCCTGACCTTACTAGTTCTTTGCTGTGCTTTTCTCAGATTTCATCCTCTTCCATACTTATTGCGGCCTCCTCCATGCTCCCCAGCTCTTTCAAGGTTGCTTTTGTCAGTGTCCTCTTTGTGCCCCTCAGGACAGATTTGAGTTTCCTGGTCAACACATCTGGCCAGTTGTAGCTGAAAAACAGAGAAGAGAGGAGGAGTTAGCAACTAAGGAACAGCCTTTAGTTTTGCATCATTTTGTATCAAACAAAGCAGAAATGTTAGATATTCTCAAAGCCACCAAGAAGCATCAGGGAAGGGGGGATGTTGGTAGAGAATTGCAGGGATGTGGTGGTCCCTGTATGCCGCAAAGCAGTGAGAGCTTTGTCATGGGTAAATGGGATACCTGGAGCTTTCATCCAAGGATATCCACTTTGAAAATGTAAATTACTTTTACATAGAAACAACCAGAGGGCTTCAGCTGCTTAAGAAAAATGCTCCTAACTGTGCATCACAAGCCTGGTAAAGTCCCTAGGTGGCAATCATACAGATTCCCTGTTTATCAGCTGGATTTCTCTGGGTTTGAGGTCATTCACTGCCATCAGTGAGAATTATGAAGGTCCAGCCCCACGATCCCATCAAGTCTAAGACACGATGGGCAGAGAACCAGAAAGGCCTGACAGGGGTCTCAGACCAAGGTGTGATTTCACTGCCTTAGCCTGGCACAGTTACTGAGAGATAAGCTCTGCTGAGTACCAGGACTTAAAAGCTGGGCTAACTGGGAGACTCCATCTAGATCCAGCCTGATAAACAGATGCGATGGAGCTGAAGAGCATCATTTGCTATGATGCTCTATTTGTCCATGGTGCCCAGGTTCTACCATCTGTTGGTGGGCACCAATTTCTTTGGTTTCAGACACAGACCAAACATCAAGGGCTTGTACAAGGCCAGAAGCTGAGTGAATGGCAGGGTTTTAGGTCAATCTCAACTCTACAGTCCTGTCCTGTCCTACATAAAGCAACATATGAAATCAAATTTACAGCGTATAATAGAAGAAAATATAATTCCAGCTGTTGTAAACTGAAAAGAACCAAATTGTAACCCCTGCTAATAACACCATTGTGATTATATAGATATTAAAAAGAAATAGTTGAGAAATTGTTGTGTATATACATATATATATTGTTTTATATTGCACACACATGTAGCACTACATGTCTAATGCCTTTTTGTTATCATTCAAGGGAATTGTATTTTATTATTTGATCTAAGGTTCTGTAGATGGTCTGGTTCCCTGTCCCTGACGACTGGATATTAAATCTGGATGCAACAAAAATTGAGGCAGGACCTCCAAACTCAGCACACGTCATGTTCCCTTCATTCTCACAGTCAGTGGGAGACCAAGGGCAGCCAAGAAAAACCAAGGGCAAAACCAGGACAGGGATCTAAAGGCAAACTGCTGAATCNGTGTTGCTAAAGTGGAGTAGAAGAAAGAGGGAAGAGAAGAAAGATACGATGGGAAAAAAAAAATAAATAGAAATGAGTGTTTGGTTTCTTCAGTTCTGCTTTTTATCTTTGGAGAGATCATGCAGGAAAAATCATCTGAGATTATCCCTATCAGACTTCACTTTCGGATCTTAACAGCTGGTCAGCCACACCTTGCTAGTCGATGGTTTGGCCAGCAAGATGAGGTGATTTGGATGCTTACTGTATTTTCTGAACAAGAAAGAGCTTTGAGAGATCTCTTGCCACTGGGATGATGGGATGAGAGGTCAGAATAGAGGGAAGGGCAAAGTTCCGGGGAAAATAAAAAGAAGAGAAAATAAGTTAAAAAAATGAGCCTTAGTACTTTCAAGTGTTCCTAGACTGATCCTACAGATACCACCACTATCTGTATGCTCATGTATCTAAAGGTCAATGAAGAGCAGTATAGGTGACACTGAGATGTATACACCATGGATCCCTCCATAATACAGCAACTACCAACCACCCTGGGGTGAAATCTTGACTCCTTGAACTCCACAGTGAACTCAACTGACTTAGATGGGGTCTAAGTCTCATCTCTAAAGTGAGATCAATCTACGGATAACAGGGAGTCATTGACCTCTCTGTGGGACAGTTCTCTGCTGGGACTTGAAGGAAAGAGAGAAATGTTTTTCTCCATATCAGAAGCCCTGTAAGATACTAGGGGTGGCTACAGCTGCCTGAGGATGCTCTCTAGAAGTATTTGAGGTGCCACCATTTATTCTATGTGGTCTTCAGCTGCTGTTACATCTGTCNTGTTTTATATTGCACACACATGTAGCACTACATGTCTAATGCCTTTTTGTTATCATTCAAGGGAATTGTATTTTATTATTTGATCTAAGGTTCTGTAGATGGTCTGGTTCCCTGTCCCTGACGACTGGATATTAAATCTGGATGCAACAAAAATTGAGGCAGGACCTCCAAACTCAGCACACGTCATGTTCCCTTCATTCTCACAGTCAGTGGGAGACCAAGGGCAGCCAAGAAAAACCAAGGGCAAAACCAGGACAGGGATCTAAAGGCAAACTGCTGAATCTTAAGAAATCACAAATCTACCAACCCAATGCAATTTAGGATTAAGTGGAGGATCCACCCTGAAAGTTCATTCATTGAACTTTATGACTTTATGAGAAAGAGCTGATGGCCTTGTCAAAGTTGATCACAAATGCTTTGCAACCACTAAGGAGAAAAGAAAAAGAAATAGTTTTTTAAATTTTTTTT
>VZTO01002411.1:21735-32003 GCA_013400615.1 Syrrhaptes paradoxus
ATTTATTATTTTAAAGTGCATTGGGTGAAATGCTTCAAATAGGAGCCTGAATGGCAATCCTTTCACTTATCCCCCCAGAGAAACACATCAACAGCAACATCAAGAACAGTAGAGACTCTCTACTGGTCCTCTTCCATCATGCCAGGGTGCCTCAACAGAGACAAAGCAGTGAGAGCTTTGTATTGGGTATTGGTGTCCTAATGTGTGCCTTTCTCCTGGCTTGTAAAAATGTGTTTCTCATCTGGTGCTGGGAGATGAGTTCTTTGAGCATCCTTCACTGTTTCTCATCCATTTCATCTTCAAACAAGGATCTTGGGGCTTTCTCCAGAGTTCTCATTTATGTGAGGATGGGACAGCCCAAAATGTCCCTCCTATCCCTGTTTGCATCTTCAGTTTTTAGGGATTTCTTGCTTCAGTTTGCATTTATCATTGTGGATGGTGGTTGGCCAGATGCTTGGTCAGCCCTTTTGGACTTAGGACCTACTGCATGATTTCATGCAAGAGAACAGATCTGGGTTTGATGACAAAATCCCAAAACTCTCATATGTTCTTTGTGAACACTGGGTTCACGCTTACAAAACCCTGATAGGACCCACGACCTGTTTCTTTCATTGCTGAATTGTGCTTTTTTTTTCCCCAGTTAACTTTCCATAGCTAATTTAAAACTGTGTTAGAAAAAGAAAGTCCCTAGATAGAGCTACCTCCTGGGATAGAGGGCTCCTGCTGCTTGAAAGCACTGTGATCAGTACCAGAGCAAAAGATTTTTGCAACAGGATGGAAAAAGTTGAAAAGTCAGAAGACCGAGTACGTCACTCATCTCCCTTGATCTGCAAATGAACACGATCCTGGCTCTTGGGCTTTTTCCTCTGAATTCCATTAGCCATTGAATTTTTCCTAGTGTTAGATGATTTTTCAGTGCTTTGCCAAATGCATCTGTGATATAGTCTAAGTCAGGCTTGGATCTGCTAGATTTTTATAATCTTATATCTTTTCTGCTATTTTGGACAAGAGGAAGTTCCACCAGTCCCAGAGCATCACAGGATGCCAACGTCCAATATCCCACATTTTATACACTAGCAACTTTGTGCTTTTTCCATGGCTGTTCTTCAGCGCCCAACCTAGTCTACTGGTGCACTATCAGAGAAACCCCACAGCCTACCTTTAAGCCTATCTGACCGTGAAATCTCAAAAAAATATCTATTCTGCAGGTAGGCTGCAGCTTGACTGCTCAGCATGCTTCTTTTTGCTATCTCATCATCTTGTTACACCTTCTCTATGTCCACCCATCTGCCAGGGAAGGTGTAGAAATTTGCCTTGGAGCAAGAAAAGGACTAAGGAGCCTATTGAACTGCCTGCCCTGTTCTATGTGATGCAAAGTTAACCCAAAGCTCCTATATAAAGCAGGTAAAAATGAGATTGGACCAGACACAGAAAGAAGGAGGTTATCCTTCAAAAAGGAAAAAGTTTCTGGGACAGGAGCCAGCACTGCAATCTGGATTTTAAACTTGCACCTTCCCTGTGTCCTGGGACCAGTACTGGACCTCCATTTTTAATATTTAATAAAAAAGCATATTGAAGGGGTTTCTTACTTGGTTTGCAGTAAGCTTTTTGCTTCTGAAAGCAGATATACAGACCCTGCGCAGGTTGAGCTAAGGTTAATTTTAAGAACAGCCTTTTAGTTCATTTGATTTTATGCACAGTTGGAAGAAAGTAGGGCTGGTAAGTAGCATATTTGGTCTGTTAATTGAGCTACTATTCTTCTTAATTAAAAGGTTTTGTGTCCTGTGTGAGCCATGTCACCCACAGCACCTGGGTTTTAAGAGTAAATACATTTATCTGAACATCCTTAAACAACTGTAAATGTATGAAAGCCTAGTGCAGACAACAGAAATCAATAAGCATTTTCCAACTAATGCCTCCAATAAGTCTGTAATGGGAATTAAACAGAGAGGTTGATGTATATCAATTAAATTCAAATGATGTAGGTGCAACAATTGTTCCTTTGTTAGTCATTTGGTGGTGGCTTGAGGTTTGTAACTAGAAAATCAAATGCATTCTCCCAGCAATTTCAGCAATACCAAAAGGGGTTGTTATCAGCATTTTACTGGATCATTAGTATTAACCCAATCATGTAATTAAAAGTTCTTCCACGTTTTCGAGTTTGCTGAAGTTTAGTTTCTAACCTGCATATGAACTCACCTTTATAAGATCAGGGACCATTCTTCAGGTCTAGGGTGCAAAGACTACTGCACACACAGTAGGATAACGAACCTTGATTTGTCCCTAGATAACTATGAACAGCTCTGTGAGCTACTTGATCATAGATCTGCCCAGGACTGCCTACCACAGCTGGAAAATTGTCAAGAAAGCCTCCTGCCAAGGACTGTACTTACAGCTTTGATGGGCTGATGGGTTTTAGATCATGGGAAATAATAGGAAGTTATGCCTTTTTTTTTAATGTTGTCTGCTGTCTTTTCGTTAAACCACTGCGGTGAAGGCCTGAAATACTCCATATTTCAAGGGCTATGACTTGTCATATCAGCAAGAAACATGGAAGATGGTCCAAGGGCTGGAGCACCTCCCATCCGAGGGCAGGCTGAGAGTTGGGGCTGTTCAGCCTGGAGAAGAGAAGGTCCTGGGGAGACCTTATAGCAGCCTTCCAGTACTCAAAGGGGACCTACAGGAGAGATGGGGAGGTACTCTTTTATCAGGGAGTGATACAGGACAAGGGGTAATGGTTTTAAGCTTAAGGAGAGCAGACTTAGATTAGATATTAGGAAGAAAATTTTTCCTGTGGGGGTGGTGAGGCAGTGGCCCAGGGTGCCCAGAGAAGCTGTGGATGCCCCATCCCTGGAGGGGTTCAAGGCCAGGCTGGATGAGGCTTTGAGCAACCTGGGCTAGTGGAAGGTGTCCCTGCCCACGGCAGGGGGGATTGGAACTTGATGATCTTTGAGGTCCCTTCCAACCCAAACCATTCTGTGATTCTGTGGAAGCTGAAGGTTACTTCATTGAAGCAAAATCCCTTTCCTTGATGTTTAATACTTAATGAGTGTGATTCCCTGTGGTGGTCTAAGTCAAGAGCTCAGACAGCAAGCCAAGCTATGGACTGAGAGTCTCCAGCACACCTCTCAGTGGAGGTTGCTAGCTTTGATGAGTCATGAGGAATGAAATGATGAGGAATGTGTCCCTTGCTCATATGAACAGGAGGAGAAAATCTGCTGCTGCTGCTGCCCACTGGTCTGACCAGATATGAGGAGCTGAGTTGGTCAAGACCTCATGGAAAGGGAAGACCTAAAGACAAGATGAGTTGTTTCAGGGCAGAGCGAAAAGATGAGTAGAAGAGGACTTTGTTCAGCATCTCCTTCCTCAACACAAAAGCCTACAGATGAGGAAATTCCTACAGAAGTATATCAGGCAGTGTTTTGAAACCACCAGATTGGCCAACATAGAGACATAACAGAGAAACAACTTTCAGCCTCTCATAAACTGCCATAAAATTGAGTAGTCAAGATAAGGTTGGAATAATAGGACACCATGTCTGACACCTGTCTGATAATAGCACAGCCTGTGCACGAGGCGGTTCTCCAAACATTTGCTTTGCTTGAATATCCAGTTACTTTTTTCTGCCATTTGACTTCTATGGGGTATAGCTTTCATTTTGACCCTTCACTAGGGCAGATTCAGTTTCATATAACTTTGCTTTTTCCTTTGGTTAATTTCACATTTGTTCAACTGCAACATGATGATTTATGGGGACACAAAACCTGCAAAATGACACTGAAGATCAGGGCCTTGGGGCAAGAGCAGAAGATCACCCTCCTTCTCTGCAGTGCTACTGGTGGATTATTCTGAGGTTACACAAGGATGCTCAAGATCCCCTGATCCTAGGTATGTGGGAAAATTTTTTTGCCTCCTCTCATTGTCCCCCTGGACCTGATGTATTTTCTGTCATTTAGAATCCATGTTTAAAAACAGCTTGGGCCTGCATAAGTCTGACTTTGACACACATGACCAGAGGACAGGCTCTTTGAGGACTATGGAAAGAACTTCAACAGTCAACAGAGGCTCAAACACATGACTTTTAGATGGCTAAACCAGGATAAGAAGAACCTACTCTCAAGGTAGAAGTCTTGGTGCTTCTTTGGTTGCATGATAAACCAACACACCTTGCTAATCCAGCAAACCTCCTCCAAGTTTCATATTTCCCATAAATGATGCATCATTGTTGTCAACACATATTAGCTCATTTCCATCAAGTATTGACAAATGCCTCCAAGCCTAAGAAATATTGTCTCTCAAAATTATCTTCCATCTTCCACCCTGACGGACACCCAAATAACTTAAAAGTTATGGCCCAAAATACTGTTAATTCCATGCTACTCCAAGAAAGCTCTGGGAGGGCTCTGAGCACATGGGCTGCCCAGTATGGAACTGCCCAAGTAGTTGACCATTATCTTCAAAGAGAGATTAAATCTGTCTTCATTTTACTAGCAGGAAGTGAGGCAAAACTTAGAATAAGATTGCTCAGGGGAAGTCAGAGTCAAAATAAACCCAGACCCTGTTTGCTGTCAGACATCTATCTCTGATCTAGTCACTATAGGACCTCTTTACAGTCAACAAAACAGGCATCTTGCAAGGGGAATTCATCTTCTAAGACAGACATCCAAGCAGGCCAGTCAAATCACACCCCTGAGCATATATTTCTCTTTGCTGATTATAAATGGGGTCAAGGTTGACTAGATTTGACGTGGGTGACTACACTGTTCTTGTCAAAGTAATCCCACTCCTGGTTTTTATGACCTGACCACAACATCCTTTCCAGGCATATGACAGCTGAACAGGGAGTACTCTGTTTGCAAAGTCAGGCATCGCAAATCTACAAAATGGCTTAATGAATTTCAAGTGCTCAGTCCTTGCTCACTGACACTTGTATGGAGGCAACATCATTAAGTCTTTAATTACAATTGAATTTTTGCAATGCCATGTCTCTTTATTGTTCTGTTTGAATGAACAGTGCTCCAGGGAAGAAACATGTTTATATGGTGAATGAGGATGGTGTTTTCTGCAGGAGTCTGATGGAATGAGAGAAAAATCTGAGTGTCACCCATACACTAATGACACCAGAGTTACGAAAATGTCCCTACCTGTGTCCCCCCTGTATGCACACAGAGTAGGAAGCAGATTCAGGGAGGAACTCCCTGGTGTTCATCTCCAAGGGACTATGGGGGGGAAGCAGCAAGTTTCCATGCCACTTCTTGGGAACTGTGATTAAGGAGAGGAGTTGAAGAAACCGCATCACTTCTGAGTCCCAGTACTATGCCTGAAAATGTAAGTCGCCTAAGGAAAATGATGCAGACTTTGCAAACAGGTACCATGGAAAGACAACTACTCATCCTGTGAACTCCAGCAAGGACATTTTAATGGGTGTATTGAACTGTGACAAAGCCACACTTACCCTGACTTTACTTCAGGAGGTTTAGGTAAGGGCTTCAGAAAGCCTTTTTTCCCAACTAGCCAGTATGTGTCTTCTATTCCTTTACCCTAAAATAAAAACAAAAATACAGATAAAGAGCAGCTTTCTGACCACCTTCTGCTCAATACTTAACTTCCTCACTGGGTTTATGAAGGCTTCATTATATATATTCAGAAATGGAGCATGGCTGGAAATCTTGGTCTCTCCTTCACAATCGTTCAGGGATGATTTGAATTTCACTGCCCTAAAATAAAAGGCCTTGTTCCAATTGTCATCTACAAATGGCCCTCATTGAGTTGGGTCATTGAAAATACACAGCTTAACAGAAATGAGAAACTACAGGATCTCTAATCATCATATGTAGCAGCACCAACGTTATTAATTGAGAGATTTTACAGCTGGTGCTGGGCTGAGTATCAGAATAATCATGACCTCTTCCACCACTGATGATTGAGTTTTTAAGGTGAGATGCACGTGATGAAATGTAGGCATCCATATCAGAGTCAATCACCCTTGGCTGGAGAAGTGGAGGTAAACAGACATTTCTAGGGCAACATTTGTCTTCGTATAACCTGGACCCTGAAAATAAGTCAAGTTAATAATTTCCTAAAGTGCCAATTTATCTCCACAAACTATGTAAAGGTTTCTTTCCATTGACTAAACCTGGAATAATTACCTCAGATCTCCATTTCCAGACACATGAACTCATGTGAGATGATTCCACTTGTCATGAAAGATTGTTGAGGGACCTGAGGCTGTTATCCAGACCTCTTACTGCAGGTGTCTAAGGCAAGCAAATCTTCTGCCTCTGCGTATTGACTATGTAGGGGGAGAAGTGATGTTTTGAATTATTTACTGTTGTCTTTTTTGGACACTCTGAAAAGTAGCAGCTTCTGTCAAGGGTGGACTAAACAGAGGCCTAAATAAATACTTAGATCCAGCACACACAGCTGATTTTTCAGTCCCATGGTCCTTCAGGAATTACGTCATGTTCTGAAACAACTGATGGGGACAATTTGGGAAGGATCCAGCAGAAGACTGGTGGATGAAGGCCAAACAAGAGCTTAATCTGAAAATTCCTTAAGCAAGAAGATTCCCTGTGAAGCATTTCACACAGCCCTGGCCTTCTTACCTTCAGTTCTGTTTTTCCTCTAGGTACAATTTCATAGCCTTCATTTAGACTCCGAAGTGTATCCACAGTACTTTGGCTGACATGAATTCTGTAAGCTGGGAACGGAAAGCAAAACAGCTGGATCACTGTACTGCACAAACACACACACTGTGAATTCCCCACTGGTTCCTACTGGCATGGAAAAATGCTCCAAGGCATGCAGGTGTGGGGCTGGTGTAGGTGTGGGGCTGGTGTAGGTGTGGGGTGCTCCTCTATGTAGAGTATGATGCTGATGGATGGATCCTTCCAGGTAGGTCTGTAATGTAGGGTGAGAGGAGATCCACACTGGGGACTTCCTGAAGATACCAAACACTAAGTGTGGAATCCAGATCTTAAATAAAGATAGTAAGTGATTCTTCAGCAACATTACCAGCTCAAAAAAGCCATCTTTAATATCTATTGCCACAGCATAAATAGGCAGGAAGAAAGAAATGAAAAGTATCCAACAGTCCTGCTCCAGACACCCAACATCATTTGAAAGTTGGGATGATGAGGATGACACATTTTGCAAGGGGACATAATGAGAATGTGGCTGTTCATCTAGATCCATCTGGGTTTTTCAGTAATTGATTCCATCCAGAGCTGCCATTAAGTCTGTGAACAAAAAGGGCCAAGGTGGAGATCTGTATCAAATTCTTATATCCCCCAGCTTGTTTTACAGTCATTGCTGGACCTCACTGAAATTTGTTGTTGTTCTGTTGGTGTGAACAAGCCAGGGAATGTTTCTAAAACATTTTCCCCCAATATAGTTTTCTGTGTTGTTGTTTTGTTGAGTTTTTGTTTCAAATGTGTCAATCACATTCCCCTCCACCTTGAAGGATGGGGATGAGTCAATTTTTTTTTTTTTTGCAAAATAATCAGAAAGAAGAAAATAATTTCAAATATGCAGAAGAAGACCACACAGCTTTGAGCTACATTTCCTGAGACATTAACTTACAATCTTCTTATTACTGTGTATCTATGTAGATTTCTAATAAGGTATAATGACGCTCTTGTATCTGCGGTGCTCCTGCTGTCTCCAGTCACAGTGGGACTTTGCACTTCCAAGGGTCTAAAACTTGAGAATCTTCAAATATCTGTCTTGCCATCGGAAGTATGCTGTCAAAGTATTTCCTCCTTTCCACTGCTTTCCAAATGCAATACATGCCTCTTAAAATAAACCAGCCAGAATCACAAGAAAGGCAATTTTCCTTAATTAATGATTAGCCTAATTGTTAGTGCTAATTAGTCTCATCAAAATCTCTGGAGCTGCAAATGTGAGGATTGTAGGAAAGAGTGAAAAAGTCCCAATGTGGCGTATATACTGCAACATCTTTCTAGCAGGGCAAGAACTCAAGATTTTAGTATTAAATATTGCAGGCTTCATGTAGCTTGTAAACTAGCCAAAATGGGCAATTTCTAAGAGCTGTTGAAAATATCAAAAGGGAGACTTCCAGCCACAGGACAGTAAGAACCAGATAAGAGATGGCAATGTTTTATCTACCACAACTAGATTATGTTTTATAACTGGACACCTCAGGAAAATAAAGAACAAGAACTTGAGGGGAAAATAATGTGAACATCAACCCATCAAGAAAGACACCAAGAAAACCCAACAAGGAAGGGAAATTTAAGGATTTTGTTAAGACTTGAAAACACTTGTTTGTGGAGGTGTTATTGCTGATGAATCAAGCCATCTCAAATTATGCCCTTCATGTTGCAAGACATCATTGCCTGTGGTCCGCTTTTCTCTTCTGCATGGTGGAAGCAGTGTTCACATGTGCTTCAACCTTTGCCTTGTACTGCCCATGACAGTTAAGTGCATTATGTTATTGTGCAAGAGCAGCTCTGAATTCAGGGTCCTGAGCACTGACTGAAAGCAACATCCAACCCATGTAGGAGAAGTCCAGGGCAAAATTCACGTTTAATTTGGTTGAGGTGTTCAAGGCCAGGCTGGATGAGGCTTTGAGCAACCTGTGCTACTGTAAGGTGTCCCTGCTCATGGCAGGGGGGTGGAACTAAATTATCTTTAAGGGCCTTCCAACTCAAACCATTTAATGACTTTATGAGTCTAGGATGAACCGAGGATGAAAGGTGAGCTCTTAAAGGCTGATGTATGATGGCAAAGCTGATGACCTCCCTTCCAGGCTACTTTGAATTTTGTCATTTGACTTGCCCCTTCCTTCAGTGGTGATTCAGTTACAATGCTTATAACTAAAGATGCACATTTCCTTGTCTCTCTTGAGAAATTTGTCAACCACCCACCCCAGGGACTGCCCCAAATACTCACGCAGGCCCGTGGACTCCATTCGTGATGCTGTGTTCACTGTGTCTCCAAAGAGGCAGTACCGTGGCATGGTAAGCCCCACCACGCCTGCCACACAAGGCCCTGAAAGACATGACATCTGTATAACGAAGATGGTCCAAGGGCTGGAGCAGCTCCTGTGCGAGGACAGGCTGAGAGAGTTGGGGCTGTTCAGCCTGGAGAAGAGAAGGCCCTGAGGAGACCTTTGAGCATGTTCCAGTGCTGAAAGAGGGCTGCAGGAGAGATGGGGGGGCTCTGGATCAGGGGGGTGGAGGGACAGGACAAGGGGGAACAGTTTCAAGCTGAAAGAAGGGAGATTGAGATGAGATGTGAGGAAGAAATGTTTTCCTGTGCGGGGTGTGAGGCAGTGGCCCAGGTTGCCCAGAGAAGCTGTGGATGCCCCATCCCTGGAGGGGTTCAAGGCCAGGCTGGATGAGGCTTTGGGCAACCTGGGCTAGTGGGAGGTGTCCCTGCCCATGGCAGATGATCTTTAAGGTCCCTTCCAACCCAAACCATTCCATGATTCTATGATTTTATGATAACCTGGAAGGTACTGAACAAATTGAGGGGTCTGCTGACAAACAAATCTAATTCTCTCCTCTGATATTCAAAAAAAACCCACTTGAGAATAAAGGATTTTTAAAGATCTCATTGGTCCTGGTGCTTGCTACAAGCAATAAAAAATTAAGCATTGCTCTGGATTGCACCTTGGTGTTTTATGCATGAGAAAGGTCTTGTGTGGTTGGACCTCAGTTCACCAGCATCTGGGAAAAATCTGTTCAGAGTTCAAGGGAGCTCGAGCACTATTGCAATCTCTTTTTAAAAAGTTATCTCTGACATCCTTTTCCATCTGAGAAAAGTTCAGATCCTGTGACATGACCTGTGTCTCAGTAAAACAGGATTGAAAAATCAGCCTTGGAAGTCCAGAGATGCTGGCAGCATGCTGGACCACCCTGTGTCCCCTCCTTGGAAAGGAAGACATCGTTAGCTCGCCTGTCTAGCCAAAAGCTGTTTATTTTTCCTCTCTCTCATTCTTTAGATGAGATCCACTCCCTTCCAAAGTAGCTCCCAAAGAAACAGTGCCAAGTTCTCGGGGAGAGGTATGTGCGCATGATTCACATGAACATGCACACACAGAGATAAAAAGTGTGACAGCCAGAGAGCACAGACAACTGTCATCTGGGGCACTTGGGTTAGCTAATATTTGGACTGTGCTATGAAGGATAAGATGTGAAATTTCATCACCCACAATTTAAGTTAGCTTGCAAAATAAATGCAAAAACAAAAAAAAAGAAAGAAAAAAGAGAAAAAAGAAAAGATAAAAAAGAAAAAAGAAAAAA
>VZTO01002411.1:32637-42672 GCA_013400615.1 Syrrhaptes paradoxus
TTTTAGCCTTCTTAGTTACAGAAACTGATTCTTCATATAGTTTTTTAAAGACAATTAAACTCCATAGCTGAAAGCTATGGGGAACTTTCCAAGAAATCCTCTTGCTGTGACCTCCAAAAAGTTGTTGCTGTGGGGTCAAAGTAACAGGATTTTAATATAATTTATGGTGGATGCAAACTGAGGTATGAGATTTTTGACTCCTGCCTAACGAAGTGTCACTTGCTTAAAGATTAAAAAAAAAAGAGAGGAAGAATGGTTCATACCAAAAATGTTACAAGGACTTAAACAGCATGTCTGGATCAAACACAGCATGCAGGGATTGCTGGAAAAGCTGATTCAATGGTGTGTTTTTTTTTACAGCCAATGTGCTGTGAAACCTTGGAGAAGACACTGCCCCTCAGAATCTCTTCTAATTTAATTCCCATCTGTATCAGCACTCATTAATTTGGTTCAAGCTCTTCAGGAGAAGATCTATATCCACTAGAGGAGGATTTTTCAAGGTGTAGTCTATAGGCACTTCTACAGCACAACTGCAAAGACATTGTTGATACTACTGGGTCACGGTCCTAACGCTTACCAAATGGGTCCTTAATGTGTACACGCTAATGTGGCTTTTACATAAAAAAGGTCTTGTTGGAGACGTTTTAATTAATGCTTCAACAACAGCTTTCCCTGAGATCACACTAAGTCACACAGCATCACCTCTCTTCATCTCCTGGAGGTGACATGACACCGGTACTCAGAAATCTCAGCAAGGATCAAATCTCCNCTCAGCAAAAGAAGGAGGTATGGGACTTCCTCGGGCTTCCTGCCTTTTTATGCATTGGATGCATCTACCTCATATGTCTTTCCAGGCTCTGCTTGCCTTTTCAGTTTCATGATGTTTCTGGGTTACAATTTAGGAACGTTGACATATAGGAAATCTTTTCCCATGCCAGGTTACAAGAGATATGGATATAGTACATCATCAGCAGTACCTGAAATGATGCTATAGATGAGATTTTTAATAATATAATATATGTTGTAAGTTAATGTGTTGTTTTTAAAATCATAACAATAACAATAATAATAACAGTAGCCAAATTTAGAAGTAATCAGTTACTTATATAAGGACAATATAATTATTACTGTGATTTTAGCCTTCTTAGTTACAGAAACTGATTCTTCATATAGTTTTTTAAAGACAATTAAACTCCATAGCTGAAAGCTATGGGGAACTTTCCAAGAAATCCTCTTGCTGTGACCTCCAAAAAGTTGTTGCTGTGGGGTCAAAGTAACAGGATTTTAATATAATTTATGGTGGATGCAAACTGAGGTATGAGATTTTTGACTCCTGCCTAACGAAGTGTCACTTGCTTAAAGATTAAAAAAAAAAGAGAGGAAGAATGGTTCATACCAAAAATGTTACAAGGACTTAAACAGCATGTCTGGATCAAACACAGCATGCAGGGATTGCTGGAAAAGCTGATTCAATGGTGTGTTTTTTTTTACAGCCAATGTGCTGTGAAACCTTGGAGAAGACACTGCCCCTCAGAATCTCTTCTAATTTAATTCCCATCTGTATCAGCACTCATTAATTTGGTTCAAGCTCTTCAGGAGAAGATCTATATCCACTAGAGGAGGATTTTTCAAGGTGTAGTCTATAGGCACTTCTACAGCACAACTGCAAAGACATTGTTGATACTACTGGGTCACGGTCCTAACGCTTACCAAATGGGTCCTTAATGTGTACACGCTAATGTGGCTTTTACATAAAAAAGGTCTTGTTGGAGACGTTTTAATTAATGCTTCAACAACAGCTTTCCCTGAGATCACACTAAGTCACACAGCATCACCTCTCTTCATCTCCTGGAGGTGACATGACACCGGTACTCAGAAATCTCAGCAAGGATCAAATCTCCTTCTGTAACAGATGTTGCAAGGGCACAAAAAAAAGTGATTTTTGTCAAAAAACAGCCCTCACTGGGGAGGATCTGATCAAAGCATAGATATAGCTCCTACTGTAGTTAGTGGAGGCCAAATCAATGCAATCAAGTGGGCCATGAGAGTCTTTCCACTCCTGCACTCGAACAGCTCTCCAGGGTCCATTTAGCTGTCCACCAGACCTCCACCAACCACAAAACGAGTGCAGGCTCCCCAGCACTCCTGGAAACACTTCAGTGGGTGCTTGGATTTAGGTTTCCTACTCAGTCAGTGCAATCCTCCAAGCATTTCTGCAAAGCTCACAGCCTAGGATGGGCAAGATTTTCAGGGTGAGGCACCATCTTTCTAGAGCACTGCTCTTAAGCCTGTCCTCCCGTTGCAGAAAGTTATTCAAAACCAACCCTAGAGTGTAAGTGTGGCCAAAGGACTTCTCCATGTCAAAAGAATCCAAGAGTTAATTCACTCTCTGCCTGTGTGTGTTCCCCTTGTCTAGACAGTCTCAGCAACAGGCTGACAAAAACTTTCAGCACAAAAAAATCTCCCACAGTAACAAGTTTCAGAGGAAACCAGAGATCCTGTGATGAGAACATTATGGCCAAGTTGTTTAATTACACAGGTTCGCTGGTTTGTTTTGAAATGGTGCTTTGCCAGGGCTTGCAGGGTCAGTTAATGAGCTGAGCTGGCTACGACTCTGCAAACACCATCACTGGTGCCGCAGGGGTTAATAAGTTCAACTGAAGAACAGGGCTGCCTGCCAGAGAGCCTGACCGATAAACAGATCCTCTTCAGCCTCCAGGGAAAAGCTCGTCTTCTCACCACCGCTCTCCTTGGCCATCCAGCCCCAGCCCAGGCACGGCCAGTGTGGAAACTGCTGAGTCAGCAGAGTTTTTCTGGACAGGCAGTCAAGTTGAGAGAGGAGAGCCAAGGCTCAAGGGTGCATTTAAATCATGGAAGAAACTGAAGACCAAACACTGGCCTTCTTGTCCTCCTCACCTTACCCATGTGTTGCTACAGGTGGACCATGGGCATGGGCCAGCAGAAGTTCTCAGGGTTGCTGCTCTCCGTCGAGGCTGGAGGGACATGGTCACCCCATGTCCAAACTGCATTTACTGCTTTTTCAGTAGGGGATAATGAACTCTTCTTGGCACTTGGTTTTTCCAGAGAGCAGCTGGCCTGCAAAACTGGTAGTCACACCCGTTTTCCATCCTTTCCAGGGCAGTGAAAGTGTTAGCCAAGCCCTCCTCTCTCCCAAGCCCTTCCTCAATGCTTTCATGATGCTGGTGATTCCCTCTTCATGCTTCTTTCCTCAGGAGAAACAGGGTCTAGGGTTAACCAAACTCTGCTGTCAGCTCGGTGGCTTGGAGGGCTGGTTTGCTTTAGAACATGCATTTCTCTCTGCTCCCATGACACTATGACGTTGCCAGATCTGTGCAAAACAAGATCTGGTTTCTGCTTCCTTAGAAAGGAAACACCAATTCCTCCCCCTCTTCCTCTCACACCCTACAAAACAGCTTATTGCAACACCACTTTTCACATACCCAGAGTTCATAAAAACAAGAAAAAAATGTAACTACCCCCCATGCACATCACCTAGAGATAGATTTTTGGCTGAGTACATTGAAGACGTGTTGCAGAACTGCTGTCAACAGGCAGCAGCAGATGTTGCACACCAAAGTCCCCTCTTTCCATGTTGAAAATGTGCTGCTGGTGCTCCAGGGACTTCTGCTTGGGGCAAGACAAGCTAGGCCCATAGTCTCATCTAATTTCTGCTAGAGTATAAAACCCACAGTGCTCCTGCAACCATTCCTTAACACTTTAGATTTCTGGGAAGGGCCACTAAGACCCCTGATATGCAAAGAAAACAGTAGGGAGATAAGTTTTCTGAGATAACCCCAGAAGAATAAATTATATGGTCTAGGAGATACGAAATATTGATTTTAGCTCTGCTCAAGTTCTTGGAATATTCTGGGTGAGATCCTGCTTTTTCTCTGCTCTTCTTTCCCTATGTATACACCAGAGACCAGGATACTGAGTTCTATAAAACACTTGCATGCCAAAGTGGCAAAAATCTGGGCATTATCAGATAGGCAGAAGGATAAAAAAACCCTCTGTAGTACCGGGTGAGACTCCTGGACAACCTTATTCGCTATTCAGCTTCAAGCAGTGGGCAGTACCCTGTACTTTAGAGGATGATGCAAGAAGTCTGGTGACAAACAATTGAGAAAAATTTCTTAATGGATGACTATGGTATAAAATGATGAAGGTTCATATCTTTTCAAAAAAATATTGATTCTATGATAACAGCAGATGACTTTTCCTTGATTTGTAATCCCAGTCATAATTTGGTTATATGATGATTGCTATCCTACTGTTGGTTCTGTTTTGTTTCATTCTGAAAATACACTTTCTATGAAAAAAATAACTTATTTTCTTTTTAAACAAGCCAATTTTCTGTTCATTGAATAGACTATGACTCCTGTATTAGAGATAATTTCCTTTCTTTATAACACGCATTTTTATAACTGTATCACATATTCCTCCAGTTATGTCCTACCTGTAATGAATTTCCCCAACCTTTTTCATTCTTTCACTCTGTATGCCTGTTTTTTTGTGCTTTTTCATCTCAGAACAGAGTTACAAAGATGTCTCCCTGTCACAGAGGTGAAAATCCTATGGCACATCAAAGAGCCACCCTAACAACAAAACCCTTGTGACTAACGTTTCTGATGTAGTTCCTGACTGCGACAAAATAAAAAATTTCTCCTCCTGATGGTGCTAAGCCATTTTCCTCCTTGGGGTTTTTGTTTTTATTTTATGCCCTTGTTGCTATGGAATATTTTAAAGCATCTTCTGAGGGTTCTTGTTTTGGGGCAGGCAGGGAGAAAGCATTCAAAGCTGGAAATACAATTGCAAAGGTATTATTTGATGTTCAGGCACAGGCAAGGGCAGCTGCCTACCTGTGTGCAGCCCGATTCGTATCCGGAGGGGGATTTCTGGCATGTGTCTCATTTTGAACGTTCCTACTGAGCTGAGGATGTCCAGGGACATGTTGGCTATCTCAGCGGCATGCTTGTTTCCATTGCGTTTTGGTAGTCCTGAGGCAACCATGTAGGCATCACCAATTGTCTCCACCTGGCAAATACCATGGCATTAATAAATAAATAAAGAAATTGAAAAAGATGGGAAAGAGCAGTAGAAAAAAACTACAGGAGTGTTTGACCCAGGCATGCCTCGTTCCTCAAGCCCAGGTGCTCCTCACCTTATAAACATCATGGTTTCCAAGAACAGCATCAAACAGTGTGTAAAGGTCATTGAGAAGGTCAACTACTTCAATGGGTTCACTGAGGGCTGAAATGGTTGTGAAACCCACGATGTCACTGAAGTAGATGGTCACTTGGTCAAAATACTCCGGCTCCACGGTGCCACCAGTCTTGAGGGCTTCTGCCACTGATCTGAAATCACAACACAAGCAAAGATGACAGGGCACAAACCCATCTTGTAGGGCATGCCCAAGAGCTCAGAAACTCTTGTCCTACTGTGGTCTAAAGATCTTCCAATAAACAGAAGGATCTACACGACTGTTACAATAATTTCTTACTACAACATCTTCTTACTTTGACTGGGAGGTGCTTGCCAAAATTGGAGGTCAGCTCTGCAAACTCATTGAGTTCTGGGAAACATTTTTGTCCAGTCTAGCTATATAGTGCCAAGGGGCTTTGTTACCATCTAAAGGACCAGTACTTACGGGGGGAGCATTTGTGACAGTAGTTTTTCTGTCTTCTGTTTTTCGATCTCTAGCTCTTCGGTCCGCTCCCTGATTAAATCTTCCAGGTTGCTCGAATACTGCTCAAGCATCCTGAGCATTGAGTCAATGATATTGGTCTTTTTCCCTTTGTTGATGGTTTTGAACTGGAAAATCAAACTAGAGAGTTATTTCTCCATCTCATTACACCATTGGAGCACTCTAAGTTTGGAAAGGAACAAAAACCACTTATTTTTGAAGGGACATTGCTGAAGACTGTCTTTGTCAATGGCAAAACGTGAAAAATAAAGACAAAATAGAGGGTGAATTTGCATTACTAATGATGGAAGCTGTGCAGGATCACATTGCTCCTCTGAACTTTCAGTGAGGGTTAAGTGAAACACCACCGTCCACGAGTTGGGAGCATGTGTGTGAATTGGTATGGAGTCCTATCATGCTGCAAATTTACATCCTCATTTATCCCGTGACTAAACTTTAGGGTAATTTGCAACCCTTTGCATTCAGAGGTGCAAATTTCAGCACACTGGCAGCACTTATAACCTGATTATATCTTACTGGTCTTTAATCCACCTTTGCACACTCACATGTATGTGCACTGCCATGCCCACCTCCAACCCCTCATTGAGTTGTGCTCTCTCCTCTTGACCTGAAGCTGAGCCTTTGGAATGTTTGGATAATTTGTGGCTTCAGATGCTGCCCCTAGGCTCAACACTGGAGTCACATGGGTGTAAAATTAACCACAGTTTCATAGAACCAAAAGGTGAAAATTGTGGATATTGATTTATCTAGTTTGACCTTATAGGAACATAGGAACAGTATTGCTGGATCAGACAAGGGGTTTATTTTGCCAGTACCTGTCCCTGAGACTGGGCACTAACAGATGTCTGGGAAAGCTGTTCAAACAGGGCTCAGGTACAGTTGTATTTCCCTGGGACACGCTCCCAGCTTCCACCAGTCTGCGGTTTGAAGATGTCCTGTGCCAAATGTTGTATCTTTGTGTTTAACAGCCTTTGGTGATTTTTTCTTTTAAATTAATCACCTTTTAAATACTTTAGAAGATCAAAAAAACATATTGATCTGAAGGTGCTATTCTAATTTACAGGTCTTTGATCTCCATGAGACCATTCGTGCAGACACAGTGCAAATGTGAAGACAGCAAGCCCACGTCCAGCCTGCTTCACACCTCACATGGTGGTGCCAACACAGCCCAAGTTCAGGACAAGGTGCAAGCCAGCACAGGCCTGACCAACAAAACCAAATATCTAGACACCATGAACCATAAAAAACTGCAATAACCTTGCAAAGGCAAGACTAGAGCTCTGGGACTTCTTCTAAGGTCTGACTTAAATTAAAAAAAAAACCAGACTTTCCTGCCAAGTACAAACAAAGGATTGCACCTGCTGGTCTATTCACCGACCTTATGAAATACCTCCTCAAAGGTTGGACGTCGTTCGGGGGCTTCACCCCAGCATTGCTTCATTACCTGGATGCACTCCAGGGGGGCCAGCTCTGGGGCTATGGTTGGGCGGCACAGGGGAGGGGGCTTCTTCACTTTCTTTATAATTTCTGTGACAAAGAGAAAAAACAGATAGTGAGATGAGGAGTCTTGGTGGGGACAAAGGACACAGACCTTTTCACCTGTTCCTTGCTCGCTCCTTCAGCCATCACCATTATTTCTCACTACCCAAAGGCTGTCAATGAACCTGGGGATTTCTGCTTCCCTCTGCCAGGACTGTCTTGGAGGATTTAAAAGATAAGAGATGCATCTGCCTTCCTGTCTCTGGAAAACCAGGTGATGAGTAACAAAGTGGATGGATGGGGGAAGGTTATGTTACAGATGGATGTGTGAACCCACAGGACGGTATTTAATGAAATTGCCTCTTACTCCTTCCATTAGGATCATGGGAGCAGAGCGTCATGGCCAAGCCCAGACTGAAAGAATATCAGCCTCTGATGCTTCATCATTAACTGGGAATCAGTAGATAGGAGGTTGATGGGAATGGAGACAGTGGAAAGTATTTTAAGGGGGAGAGCTTGGGTTCAAAACAACATCTGGGAAGTGAATCCCCATCCAGAGGTGAGATAAGACTAATAAGGAACTGGGCTTGGGCTTTCAGACCCTGAAGAGGTCTGAATCTACAGTTTTTAGATAAAACAGCCCTACAGTGAAGGAGTGGGACTGGGGGTTTCATTGGTAGCTGAAGCATGGAGGGGAGAGTGTGATGTCTGAACCCAACTTTGACTCCAGTTTAGGTATTTCTTGGTAAGAATATCCTGGAGGAAATGTATTGTGGGTTTGGTTGGGGGTTTTGGTTTTTTTTTTGTTTGTGTTGGTTTTTCTGTTGTTGATGATTTTTGTTTGTTTGTTTTGGGGTGGGTTTTTTTGGGTTTTTTTACTCAAAGTGATGGTACTTGAAGGTTTCATCTTGCGTAATGCAGAGCAGTTGTCTGCAGTAAAACCCACCCTCTTTCTGGCAGGAGCCCTGCATTTCCACAGCTGTTACTGTGAGTACCCAAAGCTTTTTAGTGTTGACAGTTTACTTTGAAGCTCTTTGGCTCATCCCACCAGTCTCCACCAAATGAACTGCGCAAAGCACCTGGCCCAAATATTTCCAGGGGCATCCAAGGGAAAATGACTTCCCCAGACGGTTTTAAAGTTCACACCATGAGTGAAAGCTCCTTGAGGATTAGGACACAATGAATAGAAATTCATAATTTTATTAAGTCAGGAAACTGGAATGCACTACGTGCAACTTTTGCAGGAGGTTTCTCATGGGGACTAGGTGGGGGGACACCTGCTAATTACATCATAGGCTACATCATAAGTCCAGCTTTGAATTACAGAGCAGATTACATCATAATCATCATTGTCTTGCATTGTTGCAGTACCTTGGGGCTCAGCAAGGTCAGAACTCCATTTTTCCAAGCACTGAACTAGCAGATACTGAATGGTTGTACCCCACTTGGTCACTGTCCAGCTGCAAACGTGTTGAGAATGGGCTTTCACTGAAATCAGATCTTTTTGGACTGTTTTCACCCCCTCCTTGTTCAAGCACTTGTGACCTGACACTGAGTGCAGTGCACTTGTTCTTCCTATGCATGCACAGCACAGTTTGAATTAACGAGAGCTGCACCATGAGCAGCTCCTAAGGAGTTCACCTATTTGCCATTTCTGATACAAGCCGCTCTCAGTATGTCACCGGGGTCATGATGTATCGCTTTGATCTCTGCTGAAGGGAGAGAACCTCTTTAAATGGGGAAGTAATTAATGAAAAATAAATGGGCAGACGGACAATACAGGATGGTAGCAAGAGGTCCAGCTCAAAAATCTCAACCCCCGTGACATACAAGAAAGGGACAATGAGTAGGAAGCAAAGGAGTTTCCAACTTATGGGAGATTCTGCCATCAGATTTCACCCCACACCATGATGAAAAGTCAAAGTTTTAACAGGGAACTGGAGGTGCTGTAGAGTTCCAACTACTGGCCAGCTCTGAAGCATCTCGGGAAGTACCCAGAGCTTCATCCCTGTTGATATTGAGGACAAGTCGTGTACCAAGGCTGAGATCAGAACTATTCATTTTGATGTTTATTATGGATGTTTTGCTGAAAACAGCCTTTTGTCACTCAGAAAGGTCGTGAGATTGGGACATTATTTCCATACCAGTGTTTTACCCAAGGGGCTTGACCAGATGTTTTATGAACGCCCTGTGTAAAATCTTAAAAATGTACTGAAATAGTTGCCTACCTTCTGCTGAGAGTTCTGACATGCAATATGGTGGACCCCGAACAACCACTTCTTGTAGGATGATTGCAAAGCTGTAAATGTCCCCTTTGAAGGTGCCTTTTCTGCACATGTCTGGGTCCCTCAGTAACTCAGGAGCTGTCCAGAGCAATTCTAAAAAGTTCAAGAACATCATTTTTCTTACATTTGAGCTCAGACTACTGCAAATTAAGAGCTTAAATTAACACTTTATTTCAGCCATTAGAGGAAAGGTTGGAACATACTTAATTATTTACTGGATCAATTCTTCTATTTCTTGTGATGTGTTAGAAATCCTAGATTTCCATTTTGAACTTTTCAAATTTCACTCCACCTTTAAAAAAAAATGTTGCTATACCAACAATTTATATTTTATAACACCAGCCCTGAACTTCAACATGAGAAGATTTCTCACCTTTGTCAAAAGATTTAACACCTTTTTTTGTTTGTTTGTTTTAAAATATCACTCAGACTTGGCGCTGAAGCATGGATTTCTTGTTGCTCTTTTAAAAAGCAATAGTTAATAAAATGATAATAATAAAATTTGACTGGTGATGAGGGTGCACATCGTGCCCAGAGGACAGGGGA
>VZTO01002415.1:3615-14081 GCA_013400615.1 Syrrhaptes paradoxus
GTACATACTTGTCTCCAGTCACTTTTATTATTTTATTGCTTTTATTACAGCAAGTTTTTTAAAATTTAGGTAAGGTATAACACCAAAAGATTTACACAATTACCTATATAGCGTGAAAACAAAAAATCTCCTGAATCTATTTTACCTGGGAGTCTGTAGACTTTGAAGCCAATGATTTAATTCTTTTTAAAATGAGACATCTATTCTGTCTGTACCATCTGTCCCTCTGCACATTTTATCTCTGCTCTTTTCAAGGGAAATTCCTGTAACCACCTCACAGCTAAGAGCAGAGGACCATGTCATAACATCCCACTAGAAAGTGAGCCAAGTTTTACAATATTCTTCTCTGAAGAAAAAAAAGAATCAGTCTTATATAGAACTGAACTGAAATCCTGGCTAAATAGAAATAGCAGACTTGGTAGTGATAACCGAATCCCATGACTAGTGCTGCACAGTAGTATATATGCCACTCATACTAATATCCTACTAATGTGACTGCTCATAGTGAACTAGGTAGAAAAGAGGAAAGAGAACATTTTCTTTGTTCCTTACTTTTCCAGCTTCTTTCCTGGAGTGAGACAGAGAGAGTGAGAAATGCCAAAATTCATTATGTTTTAATCTGGACACTGTCTTTGCCTAAATCTTGAGCAATCCCCTGCAAGCTAATGCATGCGTATGAATGATTTTTTTTCACAAATGCTAAATGCCACTTGGGAGGTTGCCCTTTGCTCCTGCTAAAATAACTGAGGAAGTATAGTGTATAACACTTGCTGTATCCCCAAATAAGGTCTTCTTTGTATTTTTCAAGTCTTACTATAAAACATACTGCAGTCCTTAGTAAATTTAGTGCAGCTACAGACCATAAGGATTTTGGTTAACATCATTGCAAAGAAGGATCAAGACCTAAAAATGAAAATATCTTATCAATCTATCCCATGCAGATATTGATCGATCTTCTCAGGCCTATAATAATGTCTAATCTCACCTTTGAAATCTTAAGAACCGAACAGCCTTATATGAAAAAGCAGATCTTGTTGAAAAGTTATCTGATTTGTTGTTTTGATCTGCTGGGCATTTTGCCTCCTCTACAATGAAAAAAAACAACACTACATAAAAAAAAGTACACTACACATATATGTGTTAATGTATTAGTGATTTTTTTCTCAGAAATCAGAAAGTGTGACTACAGAGAAATTTTTTTCACATTACAAAATAAAAATACATGAACCCTTATATCCACGACAGAAGTAAAACTCACTCTTGGTTACCCATTCAGACTTTCACTGGTGTCTTCTCTTCTACATGTGACAATCAATTTAATCTACATTTCATATCATAGAGTGAATAGTTACAGAATTATGTTTCTTTTCCAGACATAGGAAAACCTGTGACACATTTGATATTGATAAAGAAACTTTTGTGATAGAAATCAGTCTATAAAATAACAACAACAAAAATCACTTTTTAAACTTAAGAACTTAGAAAAGAAATCTCTAATACTAATCTTTAAAGTTTGAATTTGGATACAAAAGGTGCTAATAAGATATGGTTTTGATATATAATTTTTAAATATAAAATGAATGTGTTAAGAAAATAATGACAATTTACCTTCTACACTTGAATTAATGCCCTATATTTCACTGAAATTAGTATCTTGGCTTCTAAAGCTGAAGGAAAAACAAAAAATGGAAAGGAAAAAAAAAGAAGCTAGAGTCACGTAAATAATTCTAAACAAAAGGTGGGAGATGCAAACCTTGCCCCTAGCTGGTAAGAATTTATAACTTTTTCTTCTATCCAGTGGAAAATCACGCTTAAAATAAGCCTTCTGGTCTACCTGCCATAAACACACTTCATCTTTGTACAAAGGCATGAATAGTCAGACAGACAAACTAAAAATGATCCTCTAGTCTAATGTTTTGGCCACTACTTTGGGAAAAAAAAATTAAAAATCTGTTTTACAAGCACTGAATCCACATATTTTGTCTTCACCTTGATCAAGTGGCTTAGAAAGTACTTAGACTAGTAGATCAAGAACAAAATCTGTCTTTCCTACATCCTCAAATCATGCTGTAATCACAAAATTATAAATGAGATCTTTTCCTCCAATGCTTTTGTGAACCTAGCCTGCATATTTCCTTTTTGTCATGGTAAATGAAAGAGAGCTTTTCTTATTTTTCTTTAATAAATAAAATAAAATTTTCCACATGAAACTATCGATGATGTCCGTTCTCTGGAAAAAAAAAAAATAAATATCACCTTGATGAATGTGAGTACTTACATGTAGACTTCATCTCAGAAAATTAGTACTCCTATTATTTTTAACAGGGGTGAGTTTATTTGTGAGTATAAGCACATCATTATTTAGAATTTTATTTGAAGTATTCATTATATTATATACATTATGTACTTTAATATGCAATGTATTTAACTCAATAAAAAAAATAGTTATTGCTTCCTTCAAAAAAGAGTTAAAAGTTTTTCATCTCTAATGCATTCTACACATAATTTCTAAAAGTATAAGATTACTTCTGGAAAATAGTTTCACCTCAGATTTTTTTCTAAAACGTAAGATGAGCACATTGTTTTATTTCTCTATACAAAGCAACAAGTTGACACTTCTCTGATGACAGCAGACTATTATCAAAACTGTATTGTATGCTGAACTGTATTTTCCACATCATATAGCAGAACATTTAAAGGTCTTTCAACATTTCATGTACTTCAAAACACACAGCACTGTGACTATTAAATGCAATGGAACAAATAAACATTAGCACTCATGTAATATTAGAAGTTCCCTAGCCTATGCAATTACTCAAATCAGTAGATGATTGCCATGCCCACTTTGATACTGTAAATAGGACAACTGTCAAAAAAAAAAAATTTCTAAAGACAGTTATGTGTGCTGTAAGTAAATTAATGGTGTTTGTCAGCCTACTGGAACTGACACAAAATCCTTAAATAAAACCTAGATCAGAACACTTTGTTAAACAAGATCTCAAAAAAATACTGTGATGTAATCTCATGATCATACACACAAGTCTGGATTAAAAAAAAAAAAAATAAATCCAAACACCAGTAATCTACATATGTGGCTGTATCTGCTTTCAGAAAGCAGGAGGCATTACATCTGTGCATGTTAATGTAAAGAATAAGACTGTGTAATCTGGATTATGCCATCTACTTCAGTAGTAAGAGCTAGCTAAATTTGGTGGAATTGCTGAAATTGTCTTAGAATTGGATTGCTTTTATGTAAAAAATTAAACTGATAGTGTGCTTCTGGAGTGCACCTTCTCTATTATTAGCCACAAACGGACAAGCTCTTCATGAGGTCAGATTAACCTGAAGTTAAACAAATCATGACATGTTTCAGGGGTGAATGTCAGGCCCTTAGTGCTAGCAGTTTCACTTCACAGATCCATTTCTATTGATCTGTACTAATTACTTATGCAATCACAAAGTGCTCAACTCATTTTGAAAGCAGCTAGTGCTCATAGTAGTTTTTTCCTGTAGATACCATGTGTGTACTCTGAGTTATTAACCAAGTATTCCAAATATCTGAGGAGCTTGATTCGTACAGTGCATGATCAGCAACTTTTAGAGTGGTCCAGTGTCTTAAATCTTGTTTGATTCATATTATGAATTATTCAATTACTCAAAATGCCCAACTGCCATCACCCAGGACTTCAGGCTTCAATAAATCTGGTGTTGCACAGCTCTTGGTTTCTTGGGAATATTATTTGTTCCTGACAAATATATCACTTTTCCCACTTTAACTGTCTGACTCTCTGAGGGCCATTTATCAAAGCTACAGATTCACCTAAGTTACTTCATACATTGTTTATTGTGAGAAGTAAACAAGCAGTGTTTATTTGTTTAGCTTGAGATTTTATCACCTTTGGGATCTTACTCCACAAGTCCATTACTCTCAATGGTTGACTGGTATTTTCTGTCTGATTTTGAGTTTTGCAGTACAAGGAAATTTCTGCTTCTCTTCTGTCGTAGAGATATTGAACATAGTCTTGAAAATATATTTCGATAGAATCACCAGCAGCATTTTCAGCATCATGAAATAAATTACGCAGAGCAAAAATAAAAACATGTTCTTTTTTCTATATTAAAAAGTATAAGAAAACTCAAGACCCTATTTTTGTTGTGTAGTTGGAAATATTTGCTATTTTAAAAAGTTGTCTGCCTTTCTTAAAACGGTGTGTGAGAACAACTAACAATTTTGGAGTGTACAGCAGTAAGGAAAGGTCTTTCTTTCAATAATAGCTATTATTTCTTCTTTCTTTGAAGGAGGAGACATGTGACAGTCTGTCCTGTGATTCTTCCAGGAAGAAGCTTCTGTTGTTATTTCTATTACTGTTTCTGTTCTTCCTGAAAATATGTTTTCCTGCAAACAAAAGAACAATACAGATTGTCAAAGTTTTAAAAGGCCATCAGACAGCCTCTTGTTAAAAACCTCGTGGGCTGATGCAAGGACAAGGAGGGTTCATTCACCACATATAGTCATAGGTGAGAAACCGACACGAGAAAAAAAAAATGAACTTATTAACTATTTACATAAAACACAAAGTGAGATATTGAGAAAAAGAACTACATCTTAGAAAGGCACTTCTCCCCCAACCCCCTTCTTCCCAGGCCCAAACGCTTTGTTCCTGGTTTCTATACCTTCTCCCCGCCAGCAGCACGGGAGGGCAGGGAATGGGGGTTGCAGTCAGTCTGCCACTCCTTTCTTCCCAGGGGAGGGCTCCTCACAGTCTTTCCCTGCTCCAGGGTGGGGTCCCTTTTCACGGGAGAGTAATTCACAAACTTCTCCAACATGAGTTCTTCCCACATGGGGTCACAGTCTTCTGGCAACTGCTCAGCTCCAGCGTGGGTTTCTGCAAAATTCACAGCCCCCTTCGGGCACAGTTACTTTTTCCAACATGGAGTCTTCCACAGCTACATCTTCTCATGGGCTTCTCAAGGGACAAATGGGCTTCACCAT
The DNA here is from genome assembly GCA_013400615.1 of Syrrhaptes paradoxus. Taxonomy (NCBI): domain Eukaryota; kingdom Metazoa; phylum Chordata; class Aves; order Pterocliformes; family Pteroclidae; genus Syrrhaptes; species Syrrhaptes paradoxus. The sequence continues at coordinate 8,609 of VZTO01002415.1, forward strand.
GATTCACGCTGCAGGGGAATCTCTGTTCCGGGGCACCTCCTTCCTCTACTTTCTCGTCACTGACTGTTGTGTCTGTGTAGTTGTCTCTCTCAGATCCAGCTTCTCTCTCTGCCACAGGTTTTGTCACTGGCTCCTGAGAAAACTGACTCTGGGGAGGGCCATGGCAGAGGCTTGGGTTGCAGCAGGGCAGACAGGCAGACAGGTGGGCGGGCGGGCAGGAAGACCTGGGGCCATGCTCTCTGGAATTATTGAATGCTAATGTATGTTTTGTGGGCTTCTGGAGGATATTAGACACATTTTCAATATATTTCCTTTATTACTTAAATTTTCTTACCATCACAAATATTGACCTTTGTGTTCTACTGAAGCATTTTCAGCCAACTGAGAACATTTCTCGTAACTCTAACCACCAGCCTTTCTTCTGTGCCTTGGTATTACTTTGTGGTTCCTTTTTTTACAGAACTCGCATGCAGATTCTCTACAACTTGCCTTTGCCTACTAGCTGAAACAGTTCTATTAACTCTGGTCTAATCTTTAAGAATATCTGCTCATCGCTGTTTTTGCACAGCCTAATTTAAACCCAACTGAGAAAAAAAAAGTGTCATATTACTTACAGGCTCTCATTATTTATGCTGAAGGTATGTCAGTTGTTCTCTGAAGAAAGTATTAATAGGCCCCTATTCTTCATAGTTTTCAGATACCGTGACAGTGTTTACAGATTAGTCCTATGTCTTATTCAGTTTCAAAACTAATTAATTGTGGTGAATACTAAAGACTGCGGTAAATTCTTCCCCACATCTATCAGAGGGTTACAACATTCATATTTTCTAACAGACTAGGGGTGGACAAGTTTTTCTCAAAAAAACAAACAACTGAACTCAAAAGGCATGCATGATTTATATGTAGGTGAACCTACTTGCATCTTAAGCAGCTATCCTTTAACAGCCTCTGCAGTGCCAAGTGGCAATGGATGTGCTGTCATCCGGAGCTCCTTTCAAGAGCTGCTGTTACACACATATCCACAATCTAGTGTCTTTTCTAGTACGTTAGGCTGTTAGCGTAAGTAAGGTGTTCAGGAGTTGCGTGATAATACTGTGTAGATAGAAACAGATGAGACTGAAGATCTGAACAGATTCAAGTCTTGATTAAAGAAACAAAATTTCTTCAGGTAATTGGCCTGCTCTTACAAAGCTATGTCATAACATAGGCATCAGCAGCACCAGTTTGCTTACTAGCCAACAAACGTTAAAACAAATAAATGTTTGTATCACTGACAGGAAAAACAGATGACATTCCAGAGAGGCTCTTTTCAATAAAAAGCAACAAAAAAAGTATACTTCATAATTAAATCAGTTAATTTAGAACAAACAAACCCTAACAAGTACTGCAACTGTGAAGAAATGTGCTGCTGGATGTTACTTGTTTGCAAAAGTTAATGACTGGCAGCCTATTTTACTGAAAATGTACAAAATCAATACATATATAAAACTCAAGAGCTGGCTGTCTCAAAAGGCTCTGATCAGTCTTAAATAACATGATTATTCAGTATTATTATGTGCATGTCACTATTCCCAAAATGCACAGATTAAGTATTGAACATGAATCTATTGATATTGAAAAGTCTCAGAATGCCAGGGCAGAAGTTATGAGGGACAGAAAAATATGTATGGCAAGTGAAAATATAGATGATGATGGAGGTGGAAAACTTGAAAGTTATTGCACTTGCATCGTTTTTATCACTGGAATTGTTTGGAATTCAGAAAAAGTAATCAAAGCATAAACCTAGTGTAAACATGTACAAACAAAAGGAAAGTTAAATACAGAATGTTAAACTAATTCTTTTAAACTAACTGCGACTATCTGTTAAGAAAGCAGAAGGAGAGGTAGTGAAGAGTTACTGACAAGGACTACAAAAAATAATGGAATCCCAAGCTTTGACACCATTAGGCTCAAACTGATTCCCAGAAAACCAGTCAGAATGGATGCTGCTTTGTAGCTACTGAACTGAAGACAGTGGAGTGGTGTCCTCAAACAAGTTTCTGTCAATAGCGATGACTCTTCTGTTCAATGAGAAGATATCTGGAAATGTTTTAACCCAAATAAGTTACTCTGTATTTTATTACCAAGAGGAAAGAGAGTCCATATCTGCTACTCAATGGTAAAGATAAAACAGTGACATGACAAGCCATGACCATGGGGTTTGCTTCAAGAAGCCTGGTCTGCTGGGGGCTGATGGGATAGATCTGTCCGAGAGAGGGAAAAGAATCTTTGGTTGTAGGCTTGCCAACCTGGTGAGGAAGGGTTTAAACTAATATTGTAGGGGGAGGGGAGCCTCAATCCATCCCACTCTTACCACTCCAATGACAGAAAAGCCAGCAACAAATGCCCAGAGCCTGGAAAAGGTTCACAGGCTGGCATGAAGGCAGCTGGAGAGCAGCACACAGGAGGTCCAGCCTCTTTGGGAGCCACACTTAAGTACTTCTATACGGATGCACGAAGTATGGGGAAGAAACAAGAGGAGCTGGAGATGTGTGCACACCTGTGGGGGTATGATCTTAATGGCATTATGGAGATGTGGTAGGATGAACTCCTACGACTGGAGTGTTGGAATGCAGGGATACAGGCTCTTTAGGAAAAACAGGCAGGGGAGATGGGGAGCGGGTGTTGCCCTCTACATCCCAGCTGGAGTGCATGGAACTCCACCTGGGGTTAGATGAGGAGCCAACAGAGAGCTTGTGGGTCAGGATCAAAGGGAGGGCAGGGACAGGGGACACTGTAGTAGGGGTCTGCTGCAGGCTACCCAACCAGGAAGACCAAGTGGATGAGGCCCTCTATAGATGGATAGGAGCAGCCTCACACTCACAAGCCCTGGTCCTCGTGGGGGATTTCAACCACCCTGATATCTGTTGGAAGAACAACAGGGGCACAGCATAGGCAGGCCAGAAAGTTCCTGGAATGTGTTGATGACCACTTCCTTACCCAAGTGATAGAGGAGCCAACCAGGAGAGGGGCTATGCCAGACCTTGTTCTCACTGACAGGTAGAGAAATAGGTAGGCTGCTATTACGTCTTCTCAGAGCCTTCTTTTCTCCAGTCTGAACAACCCCAATTCTTTCAGCCTGTCCTCACAGGGGAGGTGCTCCAGCCCTCTGACCAATTTCGTGGTTCTCCTCTGGACTCTCTCCAATAGGTCCAGGTCTTTTTAATGTTGGGGTCCCCACAGCTGAACACAGTACTCCAGGTGGGGTCTTACAAGAGCAGAGTAGAGGGGGAGAATTACCTCCTTCAACCTGCTGCTAATGCTTCTTTTGATGCAGCCCAGGACACAACTGGCTTTCTGGGCTGCAAGCACACACTGCCGGCTCGTGTTCAGCTTCTCATCCACCAATAGCCCAAAGTCCTTCTCCGGGCTGTTCTCTATCCATTCTTAACCCAGCCTGTATTTGTGCTTGGGATTTCCTCGACCCACATGGAGAACCTTGCACTTGGCCTTGTTAAATTTCATGAGGTTTGCATGGGCCCACCTCTCAAGCCTGTCAAGGTCCCTCTGGATGGCATCCCTTCCCTCCAGCATGTCCACCACACTGCACAACTTGGTGTCATCGGCAAACTTGCTGATGGTGCACTCAATCCCACTCTCCATGTCTCCCACAAAGATGTTAAACAACAGTGGTCCCAGTACTGACCCCTGCGGAACACCACTTGTCACTGGTCTCTACTTGGACATTATGCCACTGACCACAACTCTCTGAGTCCAGCCGTCTAGCCAATTCCTTATCCAGAAAGTGGTTGTTCTGTTAAATCCATGTCCCTACAACTTAGAGACAGGGATGTATACTCAATATTTGTTCGGAAAAAGCTACAAGACACCTAGGGTTGAGTCACTCTTTATTTCTAAGTGCTGAATAGTCATAAAAACAAAAAGAGACAGACCTTTCAAAGCTGTTTAAGATTTTGTGTGTGTTCGTCTGGTTTAATTTTGAAGACAATTTTTTAAAAAAATTTGAATACTGTGAAGCTGTCAACCTAAATACTAGCCTGGAAATTTTGGAGTTTTTTTAATAAATAAGTTACTAAAGGTGTCAATAGTACAGTAATAAATGTTGGTGAAACACCCACCATCGATTTTTCTTCACTATATTGAACAGAAAACCACTCAAATACAGGTGTAGAAACACTGTGTGTTTTAGTGTTTAGTTAGACACATAAAAATGTTTATTTATCTATCTGTCCAGACACTTCTTTCTATCTGCATGTTCAAGAATTCAGAAGAGCATGCTTGGGACAGAGTTCTTACTCTGTCCTTATGTTTACGTGCAAAACTCAACGTAAGATGTTACTAGATCTATTAATGAGTAAGTATAGTTTATCATGATCTCTGAACAGCTGTAAAAGACACATAAGTGAAGATGAGTGTATTTTTTGCCTGTTTGTGATATTCCAACAAGAGGGAAAAAAATCTAAAGAAAATCAAGAAGGTTGAATACTATCTTCTATACAGAAAATGACAAGATTTTTTGCTTGTGTTCTATTTTTTCTGCTATGTAGCTATCAAATTCAGTACTAGTGCCATATAGATGGGTTTGTGTGGTTTGGGGTTTGGTTTTTGCATAAACACATTAGTTGCAGTGATGTCTCCTTCTTGATTTAGAAATATATGAATGTCTCAATGCTTTGGAAATTATTTAAAAACAAGTAGACAATAATTAGTCCTTTATTGCTGGAGTAGATATAATTCCCCTTTCTTTTAATACTTCTGCAAGATTAGAGTTTTCTGGTAAACGACTGCACTGCATGCATCTGTTACTGTTTTCTGTGTAGTCATTTATAGTCATTAATTCAAATGTTGTTTTCCTGCTTTTTTTCCCCACACATTACAGCTTTGTTTCAGCATTATGACATTTAGTATACTGTCCAATCAATTTTTCTCTGCTTTGGTTTAGTTAAACTAGATAAAACAATACATTTAATGCTGTAGTAGACGTAGATTTAACAGAGGAAAGGAGGGGAGGAATCTCAGTTGTTTGCACTGGCTGTTGCAACATACTCCTGCACTTGGTTGCAGCTCTGTATCAGAACTGGATCTGGCTCTCATTTGTAGTTACAGTGAAGTCTACCTAAAGAATTGCATCATGGTCGTTCATTTCCTGGCAAACTGATCTGTTATAACAAATATTGACCCTTAATCTGTCTTCTCCAAGCTATTCAGTCTGAAGAAATGCAGATGACATATATAAGACCTTTTCAAGCAGAGCTATGCATACAGCTCTTGAAAAACAGAAACTTTAAAAGAGGTTCAGTGACACAGGCAGGAAATTCTTGCTCACAAGGAAGCAGGTCCTCTGGGCATAAAAGTGTCAGTGTCTTTATACTTTGAGGTAATCATCCTTCATGTCTACTTATTTAGAAAAATATCCTCTAGAGATATTGGAACTGAGGTGTCTTCCAGTGTTTTTTAGCGGGGGGGAGGATGG
>VZTO01002419.1:3395-25357 GCA_013400615.1 Syrrhaptes paradoxus
CTGTGGGACACAGATTGTAGACACAATAATGTTTTGGGCTTCTTTTTCCTATTAGTCAGTCTTTCCCCTTTCTTTTTCCCTTTCTCCGTCTTTTTCCTGTTCCCCTTCCCTTTCCCCTTCCTTTTTCAGACTGTGATTTTTCTAGTTCTTGATCTTGAGCACTTAAGTTCATAAGTATACTGATGTGGAAATTCACCTTTTTTTCTGCAGAAGACCTTTGCATTTTCTTGGCCCTATGCACAACACGGTAATTCCTCCGTTAGCAAATGTACCCATAAAGTCCACCTGCATCGGGAGTTGTTACTTACTTTTTTCTTTTTTTAAGTAATTTTCCCCCCTCCAGTTTCCCATACAATCATCCTGTACAACTCAAATGCTCTGTACATAGAATACAGTGTGTTGGGCTCACAGTCACGTACTACACCAGAAAAAATTGAATTGAATCCCACCTGCAATTTAGGGGTTTGCTAACAGGATCTCATTTCAAGACTCTAATTAGAAATGGTCTAGAAAAATAAAGTACTCCAGCGCTAATCGCGAGAGAGCTTGTTCTGCTGCCAGTAATGCCAGCATTCACCTACTCCTTTGATGCTTGTAAAATGTTAACTATCACGCTTGTTAATTTTTTTCTTTTTAATGTACTATAAAATTATATCTTCCTCAATATTTTATGCTTTTATCTATATTTTATGGCAGCAAATAATGCTTGTAAAACATTACAGGAAGCACATTTCTATTTACCTGGCAGGGAAGTGTTCTGCACATGCAGTAACAACTGCAAAGTGTTTCAGAGAAAAGAGGCGTAAAGTTGTGAAGCTCAAAGATTTTTTCAGTAGCATCCATGACCTGATTCATCAGCTCTTTGAGCTCTTGGTGCCAACATGTCAGCCTGTGTAAAACCAGCATAAAAAGTCATCGTCCCTTCTTAACAGCAAATCAGTGAAAAAAAGTATGTTCTTATTTTTTTTCACCTTCCTCTCAGCCCTCATCTATGTGTCTAACACTCAGAAAACGCAACTGCGAGTGGGTGCCTAAATACCATTACAAAACTGAGTCCCAGACACTGCTGAAACTACTGTGACATAAAACTGCACAGAATGGAAGAGACAAGTCCAATCTAGAGTTATCAAGCTCATTCATTTTTTTTGTTTTCCTGAAATAGTTTAGGAGATACGCAGTTCTGAGTAGATACCCCTAGGTACCGTGATTTTACAGTTCATTATACTACCAGCTCCTGATTCTTTTTCAGGCTTCAGGTGGTGACTGCAATAATTTTAATTGTGGGACAGTCGGTGTTTACTTTAGATAATTATGCCTTCCTTTGAAAAGCCATAAAAGAGGAAAAGCAGTAATTTTTATTTTATCTCTTTAGTTTATGAAGTTCCAAGCGCAATCATGTAAAGGTTATGAACTGATACTTTGCCATTTTCCCCATCTATCTTTTTTGTCATCTACACGTGGCTGAAGATGAATTCTTTCCACAATTCTATAATCATGAGGGAAAAATTCTTGTTTAAATGCATTTTTAATTTAAAAAATCAAAAGTAAATTTGAAATTAATTTCTTAAAGAAAATATTAAGCACTGTTTAATACAACAATTTAGATGTCCCATTTCTAAAACTGATTCAAATTCACCATTAAAAGTTCCTGTGTAAATACTTTTGTTCTCCTCATTGGCTTTGATGAAAAGGTCTCAGGCTCACAAATCAGGACATGGGATTATTTTTATCATCTCATTTACCCCAGAGTTTGGATAGAGGGTGCATCTATTTGCAAAACTGCAACCAGAAACAAATCTGATGCTTACCTCTCATACCACATCATCCCAGCAAACACTTCCTTACCACGGTTTGAAACCCTAAGCAACACAGCGTTTAGCACTAGATCCCCTTTTAGTGATGTCCCATAATTTAGATGAATTACATCCATCCATCTGTATCTGGAATTAAAGGATGTGTCCTACAGTCTTGCAGGAAAATATTTTTTTAAAAAGCATTCATTTGGGCGAAAATGGCATCACACAATGGCAAGACTAAATTGACATATTCAGGGTACTAGAAATCAGGCTCCAGCTTTAATTCTGTGATTAACTATCATGCAAAGAGAAAGGCAAAGCTTATGCTTAAATACAGTTGTTTGGCTGCAGGAACTGGCAAAACTGATGAGCTAAAATCCTACAAGTTACATGAGGACACTGAATTTGCCACTCTAAGAGCTCAGCTAACTTTAGGAACAGAGCTGTTGCCATTAGCAACGGGCCAGTCATTTATAGAGGGAGTGATGCTTATCACTCAGTGGTGCTCTGAATTTTTAGTGCTTTGCTCAGAGTTCAGGGGGAAAAAAAATAAAAAGGAGGCTGCTGTGTTTGTTTTGTATTAGCTCTGGTCTTGTGCTGGTTGGGAACTAATTTACTGTCGAGTGCAAAGTGCAGTTTGCACAGAGGCACACACCTATAGCTGCTACTGAATGTATTTACTTTGCTAGTGTTTTATTTCAGAGCTTGGGGAGAGGAGTTTGATTCTGCACTGACTTGCTCAGGCTTTTATACTCCTCTCACCGTAAAGTCTCAGAAAGCAGTTTCTTAATCCCTCATATACAGATATGGAAAATCTGAAGTGAATAATGTTATAAATTTTTATCTGACTTGTTTTGACAACACATATTCCTCTTCCTGGTTCTTTTGATATTACTGCTTGTACTGTGATGTTTGCTCTGGTTCCCTCAGCATGGCTCATCTGTCAGTAGATCCTCTATTTCTTCTTTCTCCTGTTTTTAGTGTTTGAAAGATTTTGGCTATGGTCCCCCTCTTTTTCTCCCTTGACACTGACCTTCTGCATTTACTAAAACAACTGAAATATTATCCTGGCTCTCCTGCTCTTGTATTCTCCCCCTGTATCAACAAAATCATCGTGATCATTGGGCTTGTACTCTGGGTGTTATTATCCCCTTATTGTCTCCACATATAATTTTCTCTGGTTCTCAGCCAGTTTATTAGCCGCTCCCATCTTGATTATTGCAACATTTGCCCCCATCTCTTACTTGACATCACAGATCTCTCCACTGAGACAAATGTAGACAAGAACAGCTCAAATGGTTATGAAACAGAGTCTGAGATATAACCACAATTTGCATTCTCCACTTTAGTAAAACACAGCCTTTCTGTACAAACTGGTTTACAAAACCACAAACCATAAAAAATACGGAAAGAAGCTAAACAACAGCGTTGGCACAGAAATTAATAACCTGACCATGACTGCAGTCACTCTGAAACAAAAACCTCTCTAGTCTGTGAAGCTATGAGCTTCCAGAAAAGCCTCACACTGGAATTATTTGATTTAAAAATGTAAATATTTTAAAAGGAAGCTTCACATACCTATTAACATGATTATGTAATGACATTATATGTGAGTGGATACACAGGCACAGGAAGTTTGTTTCAGGACACTCATCACCCAGTGATTTCTCCTCTGTGATGTCTGTAGGATCATATCATGCTTGAGGATTAAACCGAGTATAAATCTACTGTGCATTGTTCCCTTGTCATTTGCTTGTCTCTCTTACAATCCAGTACTGTAAATAAGTCAACTGCATAGCTGCTGATACAAGAAAATTTAAGCACGTAATTCTTTGCATAACTGGGGTGTGCAGTTCCTTGGTAGATGTCCAGAAGGAATGGATAACAGTATTAGCACTGAAATCTTTGGAGAAGTATAAATGATAATGGGCAGTGTTAATGCAGAGAGAACAATTCAGACCTGAACACTGGTAAATTCTGTTTTATTTGAAATGTTATATTTATAAAACATCACTCCGAGCTATTCCGTGGGATATTTTTACATGGTATGCAGATCAAACATAGATTAAATTCTCAAACGCAGACTAGAATTGACTCCAATTTTTTTAAGTAGATGATGGAAACAGAGAACAGGGAAAGCACATAGGAGAAGTAAGTACCACAGAAGCTTAACAGATGAGAAGTTTAATTGCCATAGCTGCGCAACTGAAATAATGAGCTTAACACAGTAACTGAGAAGGAGTGGCATAGTAGACTAACGAGGTGGATGTCTCTAATGCATCAAAGAATTTGTGAAGGTCCTAATAAGATTTACAGGGTACTAGATAGGAAATATATATGAGGCATTAAGTAGGAAAGGGCATACAAACTTAAAAACTGTGTAGCAGAAAATGAAAACCATTAGAAGATGCATGATACATTCCATACGGGAGGGATTAAAATATATTGAAAAAAAAAGAGCCATGGCTTTGATAATTAGCTTCAAGCTGGCAGATAGTTTTTCTTGTCCTGTTCTATTTGATCAGTGACGCACAATGGCTACATCTGTAATAGAAAATTAAATGTCTGTGGGATTGTTCTTTGGTTATTCAGAGCAACAGTCATGGTACAGTTCATGTCTGTGCTAGTGAACCCTTCCAACAAAGCGGCTGCATCCCAACTGCCTGTTGAAAGTGATCTCTGGCTCTTACTAGCGACCAAACTCTACCAGAAATCATTTGGAAGAATTCTCAGCCAAAAATGTATCTGTCAACTTTACAATAGGAACAGTCCAGCTTTGTGAGTAAATGAGTAGGTGAGTAAATAAATACTGCAGTGTTGAGTTCAGAGCCGGGATACTTAAAGAACTAGCANAGAAGAATGAGGTTTTCCTATCCCTGAAATATCTTTTTGCCGACAGCTATAACTTACTCTTCTAGGATGTTACTAATCTTTTGGCCCTAATAATATAGTCTGGAAATATGTTCCTCAGAAATTTACGTTTTAGTGGCTTTCTGTTTATTAGTCTTTTGTGCAATTTTAAAGCAGAAACAAAGAATCAACATAGGAAAAGATTTGCAAGTATTTTCTCTCCTTTACCTTTTCACCCATAGAGATTATTCACCTTCTCCTCTGCTTTTCGACTGACAGCCTCAAAATGACAATCTTTAAAATACTAATGCAATATCAAGCACACTTAAGGTTAAGTATTTAACTTATATTTAATAGAAATCTAAATACATTTTTCTCCACTAGTTTGGCTTAAGAACAACTCCAGTATGTCTACATTTAGTAAGGTTTTGATATAGAGGCTGTTTAGCCTCTCTATCAAAATTTTCATGTATGTTATGGATACATTNACGGTTCATGTCTGTGCTAGTGAACCCTTCCAACAAAGCGGCTGCATCCCAACTGCCTGTTGAAAGTGATCTCTGGCTCTTACTAGCGACCAAACTCTACCAGAAATCATTTGGAAGAATTCTCAGCCAAAAATGTATCTGTCAACTTTACAATAGGAACAGTCCAGCTTTGTGAGTAAATGAGTAGGTGAGTAAATAAATACTGCAGTGTTGAGTTCAGAGCCGGGATACTTAAAGAACTAGCAGTCCGTAAAGTGTCAGTAAGCCTAAGAGACACCAATAATGGAGGAACCTCCCTTAACTTACAGCCTGAGGTCCGTGAGAGGCCTGAAAGGAGACCAACTGACCTATGGCACAATCCAAGTGGCTTTTCCACCTTGAGATCCTCCAGAGTCAGACACCTTTAGAGATAACAGCGTATTAGACTAGCCCTCTGAACTGAGATTTGGTCCACCAAGTTCAAATCCAAAGAAAAGTTCAGAAAAAAAATTTGTAAATACTATCAATACATTATTATAAAGGCATAACTCCTCTTCCTCCTAGCTCTTGGTGGTCAGTTTACACCAAGAAGAATGAGGTTTTCCTATCCCTGAAATATCTTTTTGCCGACAGCTATAACTTACTCTTCTAGGATGTTACTAATCTTTTGGCCCTAATAATATAGTCTGGAAATATGTTCCTCAGAAATTTACGTTTTAGTGGCTTTCTGTTTATTAGTCTTTTGTGCAATTTTAAAGCAGAAACAAAGAATCAACATAGGAAAAGATTTGCAAGTATTTTCTCTCCTTTACCTTTTCACCCATAGAGATTATTCACCTTCTCCTCTGCTTTTCGACTGACAGCCTCAAAATGACAATCTTTAAAATACTAATGCAATATCAAGCACACTTAAGGTTAAGTATTTAACTTATATTTAATAGAAATCTAAATACATTTTTCTCCACTAGTTTGGCTTAAGAACAACTCCAGTATGTCTACATTTAGTAAGGTTTTGATATAGAGGCTGTTTAGCCTCTCTATCAAAATTTTCATGTATGTTATGGATACATTCATATTTGTGTCAAAACGAAGACTATCTTGAAGGTGTGAACCAGGGACTCTTCCCCTCTGAAAGACACTGACATTATATAGAGAAGAATATTCATATTGATCAACTTCATATCATCAAGGGTTTATCATTCTGACCAAAAACTATCAAAAATATTCTCTAAATTAACTATATTAAAAAGCAAAGACAAAAGCAGCAAGCTTCTTAAATTTTTTTTTAACTCTTCAGGCTTATCAGTGTGGTGCAGCTGGGAAATGGGCAGACTTGTGACAGGCTGATGTGCTCCACAATAGTTAATGCATAATAATATAATAATAAAATAGATAATGTGTAATAATACTAATAGATGACAGATAATGTTTGGGGATAGTGGTGATCTGCCTCTTTTTCTGAAGTTGCTTCAGATGCTGTTCAGTCTGACAACCAAATGACTTAAGGTATGTACCACTGTTCCTTGAATATTTAATATATAGAATATAGGCGGTCTATAGCTGATTGCCGATTGTTTTGTCTGACACCATACAAATTCAAACCTTGTAAGAATGGTACACCTGGTCTGAAAGATCCTGGGTGAAAAGGGAGAGAAAAGGTAAGGTCAAATATTTATTAGCTACATCGATATCAGTAACTAAAACAGGTGAGCGCCTTTTCTTATCTGTTCTCTGGCCCTGATGGAAAGAGGCATGGCAAATGAGCCAACACTGTATCAGAGAGAGTATTAATAATTAAGCAGTTTGTACAACATGCCAGCGTTTAAGACCACACACCAGTCCAGTTCAGACACTAGTATAGACACAGCCATTAAATATTCAAGAAATATCACTTTTATCTATTCACTTATACTCATTTGCATATGCACAGGAGCCCTTTACAAAATTATGGATGTGAAATTCATTTAAGTTATTGAGAACTGTGTTCCTGAGCGTTATCAAAATATCCTGATATTTAGAAGTGTTGATCATCAGTCAACATGAGTACATATTTTCTGGAAATTTGGAACGAGGAATCAAAGTCTCAGTATGGTGTGTAATAACACTTAAAGATTAAACTATCTTAAATTAGGCATTTTCATATGTCTTTATATGTGAAATACTTCTTTATGTTCCCTTTAGAGTCAAAGGAGGTGTAATCAAGGGACTCTTAAGGATCTAGTGACTTAACTCCATTTGACTGCAGTGGGAACTTTGATGCCTAACTCACACGTAGACACCAACATATAGACACCTAACTGTACATGTCTTAGTCTACAGACTGAACCCAACCCACTGTGATCTTCCTGTGCACGACTGGACCAACTATAGAAAAAGTGCAATTGGTAAGGTTAGTTTTAATTAATTTTCCAATACATGTCTTCTTTCACTTCCAAAAATATTTGTGCATAGGAGTCACAATTTTTGTTCCAATGAGATCTGGCAAAATTGCTGTGTAGTCTTCAGCACCCATGTGTTATCTCTAAGCACATCCACATGGAAAGTGTAGAGCATCTTGTACATGTACATATGTTCATGTGCATCTGTCCACGCCATCCCATCAATCTACTGGTCCTCAAGGCCTGAATTAGTTTCTTGCCAGTCCAGCAGTCTCTTCTGAAGTACGTATTGAATGGTCTTTTTTCTACATACAGATGCACTGGCTGCTTAGCAGAGGACATAACACAACCACAGTTTGATAGTATATTTTGATTCATATTAAAGGTATCTCTAATGACAATGAACATTCTCAAAACATAGGAATTCATATGGTTTCTCCTCTCAGAGGAGAAAAGTTCTTTGCTGTACCCTCCTGGGATCCCACAGGCTGAGGTAGGAAGATGGATGTGCTGTGATCACACAGCAGAAGTCAATGTCAAGGTTGTAAATGGTTTGTGTTTATTTATATTTTAAGGCTTTGAATAAGGAAAAAAAAAGTCATTCAGAGCACAGGATCTTCTAATATCCATATCTTAGATGATGAACTGTCTTGGACTGACAACTGGCAGTGACAGAATGGGAATTACTAGGTTTATATTTTGACATTTCTTTCACTAGATTCCACACATTTTCCATCAGAAAGTGTTTTCATACATTTATAAGCCTGAAGGACTCCAGATACTTAAAAATTCAACTTTGCATAAAGGGCTGAAATATTTTTGGGGGAGTATTTGTAAGAAGGAAAGACTGGATTTCCTTTCTTCTGTTTTAAATCTCCATTAAAGAAACCTTTCATTGGATTAGCAAAGCCTGATTTCATCCACACAGCATTAATTATTATTTGTTCCCACTCAGGATGGTAATTTTGTTGCTTCTTTTTTTTTAAAGAGAAATCAAAATAATCTATTCAGTAAAATATGGCATTAAAAAATTGAATGAAGAATAAATGCCATGCATAATATTTTTCCTCAGACACCCACTACAAAAATTTAAATGCATGTGTTTTAATTGCTAACCTACTTACCAAATAGAGGAAGACAGTGTAAGAGATAAGGTTTAGTATTTTAAAAGATGCACAGAGTCAATTAAGACTTCCAGTAAGTATAATTATATGATTAGTTTTTAGAAGGACCATTTCCACTGCCATTTTGTTCGAATTTCAAGCGTAGCCTGTGTCTGAGCATTTAATTTTTGTTCTTTTCTGTATTTTCATTCTCTTAATCTATAATTGAAGTTTTTCCATATGAAAGCATACTGACCGTGTATGGAAAACCCAGCCAGCACAACAGCAGATATTTTCATATTGGGAGATTTTCTTGCTACTAATAAGTTTGAAGTTTACTCTGTCCTGCTGCAAAGTGAAGAAACTCAGACTTCCAAGAGGTGGAAATTTACTTAGAAATTATTCTAAAATATTTTTGTAGCAGTCAGCTTTATCAGTAATAGCCACCCTTAACAGCCAGTGGTCACGGGGCGTATCAGTCTCACTGCATATTGATAAACAAGGTCCAGACCAGCAAAGAGCCTGGTTTTAAAACTGGAAGAAGTATCATATTGTGGGTCTTTGCAGAAATCTTTTATCCTTTCTCAGTCTTGCACTGCCGTGTAGAGATACTAGACAATCTGGAACTACCTTGCCCACTGTACTAATCCTTGGCTTTTTCATCACTTAGGGCTCTTCCTAGTCTTCATAAGCAGTGTGGTTCAGGATTACAGGGCTATGTTGACAGTTTGTTTTAAACTGTCCTCTGTGTGTAAGCACAGAGATCTGAACTCAACAGTTCATACAATTTTTTTTTTGTTTTTTCTAGCACTAGGAGAGTTCTAAGAAAAAAAATGGTAAAGAACACAACATCTTCTACATCCCAACCTGTTGACTATGGAAATCACTTTTCTTTTACATTGCCACACATCCAAAGTGAATATTATAGAACTCACCAAGTGCTTACATTCTTATCTGTAGGACAAGGCTCCACAGTATATTTGATCTCTCTGTATCATTTGTAATAAAAAGCTAATTATAACCAGTGGAAATTAAGTTACCAAAAATCATCCAACAATCCAAATGAAAACTATGTACATGAATGTTCATGAATGTACATGAATCAACTACATACCACATTTAATCAACATATACAAAATAACAAATGATCCTGACAGTACTATTTTAGCGTGTCCTTTATTTATGTGAGGCACTCCCATGGCTGGATGGGCGCAGGAGGATTAATTACATCCTATTTCCCTCCAACGGCTCTAAAAGGGACTAAGAGTGCATAGTGCAAATAAGTCATCACACCAGACTGTATCACACCCTTGGCTTCACGTACAAATTTTACACTAAGTGACCATCCCTTTATCTTGTACCAAGTACCTACCACACCAAACTCACAAGTAATATGAAGTCTGTGCATAAGCAATAGATTTAAAACTGATACACTGAAAAGAAATTCTATTTGTTCATACAGGGGGTTTATTTTCTCAGTTGAGAAATCTTCAAGGTTCTTTTATTATTCATTAGAACTAGTCAGGAAAATAACACAAAAACTAATAATACACTGAATGCTACAGAAATTCATACAAGCTCTCCGCTGATAGAGTTAACTGCAAAAGTTGTTGCTTAGTGATTAAATTTTTTTAACTGTGTATCTATGAAGGCAATTACGTGAAGAATTAGTTAATCCCCCAGACATCAGCATTACCTGAATTATTTTAAGTACCACAGCTACTGTACAACACATACAGCCTGCACAGAGCTGGAAAACACTATGCAGAGAGGTAAACATACGCATATGAGCAAATACTATTTTGAGTTAGCACCTAAAGCAAGCTGTATGCTTCCTAAAATAGAAAAAGGCAAAACTCTCTTTTGAAATCTATGTAATCTGCCACAAAGAAAGAAAGAAAGATGAATTGATCTTGCAGGATATCACTTATACACAAGGTGGAGCACATCACAGCCAGCTGATAATTGAAACACTATCTGCACAGCTGAAGCAAAAGGTGCCCTGTTGTCAAATTTGTCTCATAGGTATTACCTGCTGAAACCTGAAATCAGCAGTCCACTAAGTCTCAGGGAATTACGGCATTTGGCTGAAAAAGGAGAGTGTCTGAGAAGAGACATGCTGATGTCAGAGTGCCCTCTTGCACCCAGGATGTTGGTGCTGTGGATTTTCGGGACCGGATGCAGCGAGAATGGGTAGGTGCACAGACAGCTGCGCTGGGGCATGGGAAAAGACCACATAGGAACCCACCTGCTGTTGGATGGAAAAGGTGGACGTCACAAGATCAGTTGTACCCATATGCAGTGGAGGAATCAGTGTCTGAGGTCTGTGTGGGTACCAACAGCAGAAAAACAGATTAAATAAAGTCGTTCTGGGACCTATAGTCAAGCCGCTAGCACATTGCTGCCAGCATTCTCTACAACACTCTCAAACACGAAGCCTCAAAGGCCAGCAGAGATCCAGAGTCTCAATGCAGTGATGAGGTGAATGTGTAGAGAGAATTAAATTTGCTATGAATTGGGGAACTTTCTAGGATTTGAAGAACCTATACTGGGAGGAAGAGTTCTATTTAATCCAAATGGACTCACGCAAGGTCATTGAACAATATTTAAAGTAGGAAGAAATGTGGGAAAGGTCTCCCACAGGAAACAGTGCTGAAGCTAGTTTTGTTCAACTAAACAAACTCACTGATTGAGAGAAATGTATAAAAAAAATAAATATTTACAGATGCTTCTAATCTCTTTCTGGTAACCAAAAGTCACCCTGAGGGTTAAGAACTATAAAAAGACCTCATAAAACTGACTGAATCATGAAAAAAGTAGTTAGAAGTAAAACAATGCATCTACAGAACCACTATGTAAACCTTGCATACGTGACGTTAAATTTTGAACTGAAGTTCTCTAGAAGAGGTGGACTGGTGTGCAAAGGCAGTTGAAGAAGCCAATGAAATGAGGTATATCATCAAGAACAATATTCAGAACCAGGCAGAAGTGTCATTTTTTTCAAGCCCAAAAAACCCCAGAATTTTGTTTCATCATCCTGTTTTGAAATAGTTATCTAGGAATTTGGAAACTTTTCCTTTCGAAGTAAAGCATAAGTAAAGTAACCAAGATCCTCCCATATACTTTATCTGGCTTGACTGTTGCCTGTGTGAATAGACAAAGATGGGGATAAAAGCAGCCCAAAATGTGTAGAGAAGAGTGAAAGATGCACTCTTCCCTAGTTTACAAGATGTTCTTCATCTTTTCTTACTATGATTCTGTTGCCAGATTCCTCGAGGCATGACAATGTAAGAAGAAAGGGAGCATGTCCATCAACCTGCAAGAGCAGCCTGGTTAAAAGCTCCTCCAAACATCATTAGCTTAAGAATGTTTCTTAAATAATACAAGAGGTGGACGAAGAACTGTGGAAATGTTAATCAAACAAACCTTTCGTACCTGACTGGGAACTGAGCCCTGTATGGATTTATTCCAGAAGTGCTGAAAGCTATCAGTTCAGTTTACTGACATAAAACATTACAGACTGTTTTCTCTAAATAATAAATGAATGGATAGAGCTATGATGTGAGATTGAAGCCTCATCTTAGAATTTCCTAGGTCGGATTCCAGTTCACACTTAGAGTCTAGTTAGTGTCACAGTTTGCCTGGCGCTGACACTGAGACTGATGCTGACAGCTAAAAATATAATATACTGCTGAGAGCAATTCTCTGTTGGCAGGTGTTTGAAAGCCAAAATATGAAATTATTTCCAACCATAGCTATTAAATTTAAGCATTGTTTCTAGAGCTTATCCTTTTAAAAAAATACAACTGTCTTTAAATAACAGGGCAAAATACCTATTGCAAAAGCAGAGCTCAAGATCCCTGATGTGTTATGAGTTGTAAAGAGTCTCAAAGTTAAACGCTGGTTTAAAAGTAGAATTAATAGCCTAGAGTAAAGTACCTGAAATGACATCAAGTCTAAATTCTGTCTTTTCATGAATTTTGGTCTAACATATCAAAGGAGATGTCTGTAACACGTTCAGAGAAATCCCTGCAGTGAAAAGTAGAGATAACCGATCCAGGTGTTAACAAGTAGCTCACACTGAAGTAACAATGCAGGTGCTATTTGGTGATCAGCCTCGACTGAGCCATCCTGGACTTCAGAACTGTCTTGTAAACTTAACTAAAACCTGTGCTGCTCTAACTAAACCGATAAATTTAACCTACCTGGGTAGCATCGAGCTCAGGTATTTCACTCCTCCATGGCCACCAGTTCTGTGGCTTCTGGCTTGTGTTTGTATTTTGTTGGTTGAAGTGGTTATCAGCACTAGTTGTCCTACTCAGTCTCAAGCTAAGAGAGTCTGTCCTTCCTAGAAAAAGTACGCTATAAACCACAACTTACAGTTTGAGTAACACGTACTGCAAAAAGAGGATGGTTATTATGAATGTCATTCCATGCAACATGGTGAGCCAATGTAGCAACTGTCACCACAACCAGAAGTTCCTTCTTATCCATCCCTCTGCCCACCCCCTCCTGCTCCCAGCAGGTATTGGTACACAACGAACCCTTCTGGGAGCTGCTCGATGACACCAATTTAGCAGAAACCAAATCCTGAAAAAAAAGCTGAATTTTTTTTCTTGCATGCTAGTGACTCCATGGAAAGATCCAACAAGTACTAAAATCGGAGCAAAGCAGGAGGTAGGGTTGGGAGGTCAGCAGAGAGTCAGAGAGAAGGAGAACTAAGGAACACCAAGGGAATGGAAGGCATCCCCCTCTTACGGTGGAAGCACTATCAGAAAGACAAGGCTCCCTATGAAGTTGTATCCCAGGACTTTAAATTATATAAACCACAGAGACTCAAGAATTGTTACACCTCCATTTCAAACATTCCTGTTTCATATATGATCCTTCATTACAGCTGCTGAGGTTGGCAGCTGTCTACCTCTGAACAGAGAAAACCAGCCTGGCAATGTGTCTTGGAGCACTGCTACAGCTCCGCAGATGTGTGCTCAATGTTGTCTTTGGGTATGGTGGCAATTAGAGCTCACAACTCTGCATGAAACAGGCATCGTTATATTCAAGGGCTGGAACTATATCTAGACACAGCAGGTAACATCAGAGGAATCTAAGTTGCTGCAATTTGCACTTCCTCCAGGCCCCGTTAAAACAGAAGTTATTCCAACTTGTGCTCCCTAAGGCTACTCATGAAATAAAGATGTCTCTGTATGTGTCTCCATCAATCTGCCAACGCTATTTTCAATGTATAGCTCTGCTTCTTCTCCGATGTTCTGTTAGACTGCAATATTCAAGGCTGCATGAAGACTGACAGGTGAGGTTTGTTGAACAGGATGATCCTTTACATCACAAATCAAATCTTAAAACCAAACACAGAATCCTAAGCCAAGGGCCTGGCCACTCGTTAGGAAGAGCTATCAGTCATAACAGGGGTGTGCTGGTTTTGGCTGGAGTAGCTAATTTTCCTTTTAAGTACCTCCTACTCTGACTACAAAATAATTGACTAAGTATCTTTGATGCTTTTAGGGTCCCAACTGAAAATGGATTTCTATGTTTTTCATCACGTAACTGTACCAACTCAAATCAATGAATTTGATGAGGACCTGATCTGGCTCTCACAGATTTTGCAGGGACTGCCACAATAGTGTTCACCAAAGAACAAAACCCACTGCAGTCATGTTTTAAGAATGTTCTCTTTCTTGTGCTACTTCAAAAAAAAACCCTGAAAAACCAAAAAAATCCAAAAAAACGAAACCAAAACAAAACAAATAACATTCTGTTCCTGTTTAACACAGTTTCTGTCAATAATACATCACTGCCTAGCAAATCTGCCTTGGGAGAGTTAAACTACAGCCAAAGGCAGGCTGCTCAACTCCAGCCCTGGAGTTCGAGGGTTAAGTGCTGCAGCTGCTGCAGAGGTGACCCAGCTGAACTGTGAATTTTCACCTTACAGATAGAAGTGACCAAGCAAATTACCTAAAATGATTGCCAAGTGGCTACACTGTGGCCAGCTAAGGGCCAGTGACTTTCCCAAATAGGGCTCAATCAGTGGAGGGAAAACATTCAGTCCACTTAACCTGTGGTCCTCAAAGGAGGTGGGCAGGGACTGGTACACATTGCCACACCAGTTCAAAGTACAAATACTGAGAGAGTGTGTCATCTAAGCGGTAAGTTTATTATCAAGGCCTACAGGTTATGGTTAATTAGCTCTACACCTTTTACAAATGAGCTAAGTTGCAGCTAAAAGAGTTCTAATCAGATCTTATGAGAGTTTGGGTTCTAGTGGTTCTTGGGTACTTGTCCTGTCCTTAGTTATGTTAGGCTGGAGATTATTTTTAGGTCTTTTCTTCCCCTGATCTCCAGCCCATGAGTCACCCTTTATAACGTCCTGTTAGCAAAAAAATAATTTTTTATGCCTTTTCAGGGGCTTCAACATATCTGCCAGAGACAGTCAACATCCTATATCCGTGGTAGCCTGCAGAATTTTTTTAAAATAGTTTATGCTATTGGTAAACCAGGCTCAAACATAATCTCTGTTACAAGGCCAGCTGCCCATTAATTCCTTTCTTGTAATTGTATCTGAACAAATTTCAATAGGAGGTCATGAATACTATCTGAATGGCAATGTCTCCGACCAATTCTGTACAGGTATTGGTAACGTAGGAAGCTCCAGCAATACGTATATTCTATGGTCTATACCTAGACTGAAGATACTAAAAGACACTAGGGTCTGTAAATCAGGACTCAACATTCCTGCTGAGCCAGAACACTGATGTTCTCAAATGAGGAAACAAGGAAAAGCCACTAAGGAAAAATATTAGCAACCAGTTAAGAAAAATATATTTGTTATGCACCTGATTTTATTATGGCTTTCTTGTTTTGACTGATTTGCTTTTATAATATTTATATACATTGACTGAGGCTTTTTATGCTTGTTTTTGATTGATTTGGATATGAGCAGAGATGACATCTAAAACATTAGCTCATAAACAGTCGCAAGCAANTCAAAACGTATATTCTATGGTCTATACCAATACCTAGACTGAAGATACTAAAAGACACTGGGGTCTGTAAATCAGGACTCAACATTCCTGCTGAGCCAGAACACTGATGTTCTCAAATGAGGAAACAAGGAAAAGCCACTAAGGAAAAATATTAGCAACCAGTTAAGAAAAATATATTTGTTATGCACCTGATTTTATTATGGCTTTCTTGTTTTGACTGATTTGCTTTTATAATATTTATATACATTGACTGAGGCTTTTTATGCTTGTTTTTGATTGATTTGGATATGAGCAGAGATGACATCTAAAACATTAGCTCATAAACAGTTGCAAGCAAAACAGGTGCAGCAGTAATAATAATAAAAACACAAATCACTAAAATGTTTTTTTTAAAAAACCACAGCAATGAATTTATATTGAATACACTGTTCCTCAGAAATAAATTTTTAGCCCTTTTATGCTTCAATTTTCTCTAGATTCTGATAAGATTTCCTGCTATCTCCCATAGGGTGGAAAGGAAGAACAGATATTATTAATATATGGATTCTTAAAACACTGCCAGTGGGAAGAAAAAAGAATGATGGAAAAAACAAATAAGACCCTTTAAATCTAAAAACTTTCATTTAAAGGTCCCATGCAAGAATTTCTCTACACTGGTGATATTTAAACTCATTCAAAGGTGAAATTATATTAACATTTTATTTTAAATTTAGGTAATACAAGAAGGCCAAAACATTTATTTCTCATCTGCTCTTCACAGTGCCTCAAGTCAAGGCCTATAGCAAAAGTAATATTTGATGTCTAAAATATCTTTTTTTTGTTGTTTTAAGCCGCAGCATTGACATAGTATTAAAGTTGAAAAACTAAGTGTTACATTTCATAGCACCCACAATTTTTTCTCAAAGTGGTTCTTTAGGTATTACCTGCTAAATGCCTGAAAGCAAAAGATTTACAGTTTTCTAAAATAACGTAACTTTCTTTGAAGACCAGTTACATATAAAGTCTAACCAGATGCCTTGGCACCTTGAGTGAGTGGAGTGAGAAATACATCCATTCTAAGACGTTATACAGCCCAGATAAGATGTATTGCCTTCTGGAGTTGTTTATCTGTTTCCATTCCCCTGACAACACACCTAGACAGTTACTTTAGATGAGACACCTAAATTTCAGACAGCTGAATTTTAAGACAAATGAATCACCCCCTTAGTCTGCACCCTTAACTGCTGTTACACTAAGCTCCAAAAAAAAAAAAAAAAAAAAAAAAAAAAATCCTNGTCCCTTAGCTCTTCTTTCTTTGAATATGAAGGGATCAGGGTTGGAATTTTTTCTGGCCAACCTAGAAAATGAAAGGTTTTCATCAGAACAATTTTCATCAGAACATCCTGTCACTTCAGAACTCCAAATTCAGGGAAAAGAGATGGAAACAAAATGCATGTTTGAAGCAACGATCAGCTGCTATATTGCTAATGAAGGTAATTGTGTGTTCATTCTCTGCAAGGATAAGAGGCTGAAATGGGCACATGAGAATTAATCAAGTAATTTAGAGACTCCTTACAATGGTACCAAAATTTATTTAAGAATCAGCCAAAAAAATGTGCTAAATCTCAGGCAGCAGAGAACAAATGATCCCTGACCCTAAGTAACGTTATTTTACTCATAAAAAATAAATCTATTCATTAATATTTATCCCTCTTATCATAAAGTAGAAGAAAAACTAAACAAAAACTGGGGTAAGAAGCTATCCTCAGCTGTTAAGAAAATTCTCACTTTTCTTACCTATTTCAGCTGGAAAACGATGGGAGAAATTCTAAGAAACAAGTAAATAACTTTGCACAAACTTTTCTAATCCACATGCTGCTCTGCATTTAGCTAACGGTTGTCGATGAACACCTGTGACTCCTCCACTCTTGTGAGTCATTTATAACTGGTCTGGAATATCTTATATTCATAGAATATTTTTACAGTTGCACCAATCAAAAGCAAAGGGTATTAGTCACACCATGCAACACAAAAGCTTGAGCTGTAAATTAAGTGCCAAATTTGAAGGATCTTGTCCATGTGCTCTGAAGAATAAGACTTCACCATCTCAATACTCATTCATGAGAAACTTGTCCAGACACCTGTAAAGCTATTTTACCCGCCTGTCTCTTTGGAAAGTTGGCACAGTCTCCATTTTTGGTGGTACCTTGCTTTATTATGGGATGAGGTTTTATTCAGAAGGTTGTGGAGATTCATCTTACACATCTTCCACCCTCACTGCCTCAAGCACCCCATTGTTTGTACACAGGGAGAAGCAAGCTACTTGGTTCATTCTTTTCATACTCTCAATGTGACGCAGAGAACCCAAAAAAAGTGAGTGATGACCTATTCATTATATGTGTAGCTGCCCCATTACTTTACAGGATAACGTGGTTCAGTTTCAGCTCATAAAAATTCACTCCTTCGCCATAAAGAACTCGATGTATTACAGCTCATATAAAAGGGGGATTTTGAAGTGAGCATCTGATTTATTCACCATAAAACACTAAATAACATTATGACCTCTAACTGATCTACGGTGTACCAATCATTCCTGAGGAATTTCAATTTTCCTTCGATCTATACAAACCATGTTCAGGTTCACATTCCAAGAAGACTAATGCAAACTACCCAGTTATTCAAATAATATATGCAAGACACCAAAGGCATATATTATTTACTTTCAGGATTCCATGATTTTACTTAGCATAATCCCACTTAGCTGAACAAAAGAGATCCAAGATTTGTCTGACAGTTTAAAATAGTAATTGCATAGAAAAAAAAATAGATATGGTTTGCAAGAAAAAAGAAAGAGGAAATATTAATATATAGATTAAACGTTAAAGTAAAACAAATTTCTAAGTGAAAAGGCCTTTTTTTTTAATTTTATACCCAAAAGCAATTCTTCTGTTCAATATGAATGCACCAAAGTCCTTGTACGTTCAGCCAAAAAACACACATTTATGAAGACTGGTCCTTGTAATGGCATGAAGAACCAAATGACTGAAATCTTTGTAATTGAAATTATAAATTTTCCTTCATCACACAAACAAACAATTCTGATATAAATCCAAATGAGGAATTGAGGATGGTTGTGCCAGGTCAAAACAAATGTCCATCTCCCTCATATCCAATGACAAATAGTAGATCTCTAGGGACAGAATATAAAACAAGATGTATACAGAGAAGTTTTCTTGTGTATCCTCTCAGATTTTGCTTTTAATCTAAGATTTTAATAACAAGATTTAATTTTGCCTTACTGTTTTTACTATTCAGTCTCAAGAGAGAATATCAATCATCTGTTTCTTTAATTTGGGATACCTTTTTGTGGCCAATTGGATGAGTTCTCTTGACTTGCTTATTAAAGGATGTTTTTTCATGGCAGATGCATGAAGACTGTTAGACTTCTGTAGGCTCCTGAAAAGCAAAGAGAAACTGAATCCCTCTTTCTTATCTCCAGAAAAACGTACAGTGCAGGCAAACACATTCAGGTTCTTGCTCTAACAGTATTAGCTAATTCTCATTTACTTTGCATGCAGCGTAGCAGTGCCACTGCAAGAGGACGGAGCCTGAAGCAGATATCAAAGTTTATCAAATCAGAATGGTAGTACCTGCCTTTTTCATATATATATATGGTGTTTTTTTTCACATTGCACCCTGATGCAATTAAAAATTGTGGATTTTTGCCATTGATTTCAGTGAAAGCAGAACCACAATTTAAGTTATTGCGCAGACCATGTAACAAGGACCATGAACTCGTCTTCATGATTTCAACTTCTTGTAACCATCTCCCTGGTTGTTAGGTGCTTGCTCTTTCCCTGTCAAGCCTTTCTTTAGCCACGTCTAAATTGTATGGTGAGATGCTCAGTTCAGAGGCTAGAAGTTAACCATTATTTCTCTACAAATGTTTGGGATGCCTCTATGTGCTGCAAAAACGGAACCACAACTAACGTAAACCTGTCAAGGCTTTTCATAAAATAAATCTCGTATTGGTCAGGTAGACATTGTTGCTTGGAACAGCCAGCATAGCTCTAAGAAACTTTGAAATGACAGGTCTTTCAGAAAAATTAAAGGCACATTTCAAAGGCTTTAGAAACTAAGAATTATGCAATGATTAGGGAAAGGACTGTATCATTTTGAAGAGCTAGCTCAGCTGCAGAGATAGGTCTCCCCAGGAATGTTAATATTAGTTTGTCCACAGTGGGGCTGAGGGGAAAGAAAATTTTGTTAGAAAAATTGCTCATTGGGGAAGAAAAAAAAAGAACATTTTGTTCTCAATATAAGTGAATGTTGATCTTTGCATTGTTCAGCTCACACATACCAAAACCTAAGAAAAGTACACTTGTGTCTTCTGTCTCATTGCATGCTCACCTGGCCACTATATAGTGTACCCAGACAGCATCGTGCCATTGCCTGTTACAGGGTGGTGACTGCTTTATTGGCTCAGCCATAGCTTGCAGGGAGACAGTTCCATGACCTGAACTACTGACATGAAGGATCGAACAAAATACAAGCAAGGTAAAGAAACTAGTAACATTTTAACCAGGCTGAAGAATTGCCCCCTAATGAGGAAATCTCAGCTAGAAAAAGAAGGGGAGAAAAAAAGGTAAAGAAAAAGCAACACAGAGAAGAATGTGATAGGGCTTGGGGGCAAGGCTGCTCTTTTACAGGGCCCTTCCATTGTGCAACTCCTTTCAACAGAAAGCCACAGTTAACAATGGAGCCCTGTTGTCAGATTGATTGTGCTTTATTGCTCTGAAGCATACAACTGATTGCCGGTCTTGCCTTCATCATATAAGTGCTCTCTGTATTCACATCCCTCACTCTATTAGCTGCAGCTGCAAGTCATCTCTGCTGCTGGAATCGGATTTTTCCATTGCCAATTCACGGATGTGTTATAATTGAGTGCACTTGAAGTATCTACCACTGATATTTAGAACTTCACAAAAATTTCTGTTGTTGTTTCTCGGATTCTTTTAAAATTCCTTCATCCTGAGTTTTTTATCTCGTGGGTTCTCTGGGTTTTCACTGGCTTCTCCTGGTTAGGACTGGATGAGTCCATTTACTGTGCTGTAGTAGGGACAGGAGCAGCACAATGCCTTTGATATTTATTGAGGCTTCACCATCTAGCAGCATAGGTTCTTGAGATCCATGGTGTTTGTCCCTGAGGAAAGCAGAACATTGCACATTTTGCATTTAACTCGATGGAACTGTGGCACCTCATCTAATTACAGCTTTTTAGTCCTCTTGGCCTGACTTTCTGAACACAATGGAGTGTCCTCTGGTCCTACGAGGGAATGCAAGAGGATGTGGGCATTTGAAGAGAAGAAGATACCCAACACTCAGCATTAAACAATTGTATCCCAGTCAAATGGACTGAGTGGTTAACGTGGAACAAAGGCAGCTGAGCTCACTGCAGCAACTGGAGAGCACAGCCAGGCAGTCAGTCACCACCCTGAGTATGAGGTCTGGTCCTAAGGATGAGGAAGGACCCAAAAGGGCCATTGGAATGAATCCCCAGCTGGTATCAATTGGCCTGGCTCCAGCACAGCTCCAGGGCTGGCAGAGGGCAAGGGTAAAAGGCTTTACAGAAGCATATATGTTAAGGAGGGAGGGGAAGACTCAGGAAAGTCAGAAAGGGAAAACCCAGGCGGCCTTATGACAGAAATTGATAACTGTTTTAAGTAGTAAAACTACTAGCAGCTAATCTTCCTGCATGATCCCAGGGATATATCACCAGGTTACTTCAATATGCATTTGGAAGTTGAGTGTCTATTGCATTGCACTATTCTTGTAATTTTTAAAAGTATTACAAAGTATTGCTACTTAATTTGTTTTTGTCTTTCTCATGTGAAAAACACTCCAAAAGAAGCAACACAATGACAAATCTGACTTTTTATAAAAAACACAGAAGAATAACTTCTATCTTTTAAATGTTACAATTTTTCACAAATGAAGTTACTTGATTTCTAATACTGAGTCTGACACAAAATTCAAATTAGGCTGGTGTACCGGATTTGATATCCAGTAAGATGTATTGATTACAGCAACCATTTGTGTAGCAAATTTATCCTGCTTTAAACACTGAGTATATATTATTTTTGTCCCTAAACAAATCACTGACATTTCAACTTCACTGTGAGATATTATTTTAAAAGGCAAGGAGAATATGAAGATGTGCCTCAAAATGTTTCTCCCTCAAAAGGTTATAAAAAACTTATTTGGTTTGTTGATTTACTTAATGTTGATAGAGAAGCAGAAAGTGAATTCACCAGAACTTGATTTTCAGCCACTGCAAAATGATCCAGGAGTAACGACTCAACAACGAAGTCAATGCCTTGAAAATTGTTTT